>PNEQ01088410.1:0-114710 GCA_003012365.1 Medauroidea extradentata | reverse complement strand
TGACGTTACGACTGCATACTAGTAATGTATACTGTGCAAACATGCTAAAGTTAACCACCGAAAACGAAGAAAAATATACAAGACATGATTTAAATATATTTACCCATTGTGACACATTCCCTTATGGTTAAATCTTACACCGCAGTCGAAGTTATAAAATTACAGCTTTATAAATAGTTCACTAGAAACTCCTCCCCCTAGCAACATTATTGCCCATAAAGTTGGCAAATACTAAGTTCTGCTATGTTCTATGATGTCTCTTTTTCTGTTTTTTCTGTATTCGTATTCAGATTCCCGTGCTTTATGATACACGCTTTTAACGTTATATTCATATCAGTAATAGCTTCGCAAGACCAAAACCATGCGTATATAAATTGATTTCTTTTCACAGAAGCTGAGGAACATGTTCACGGAAGCAGACGGCAAAGTTAAACTGAGTTAAATGTTTTTTTGGAACCGACGGTGGAATGGAACTGAAGAAAATGTGCTACGAGAGCAGACAGTGGAATGTACTAAAGGAATATGATATACGGGAGCATATTGCAGGACTGACTATGAGTAACATGTTCTACGAAAACCAATGTTGAAATAGACCTTAGTAACGCAAACTTTGGTCGGCAGCAGATAAAAAAATGGACTTCTATGAAAGTAGGCAGCGGAACAGACTTGACGAACATGATCAACGCGAGCGGATGGTGGGATTGACCTAAGTAAGGTACATGCTGTACGGAAACTGTTGACATGTTATACAGGAGAAGATGGCAAATAGACATGAGTAACGCATGCTACGGAAGGCAGCAGACAGCAGAATGGTCCTCTACGGGAATATATGACACATGGACATAAGGAACATGTTGTACGAGGGAAGACGGTGGAATGGATCTGAGGTACATAGACAGTGGACTGGACCAACCTGAGGAACGTCTTCTACTGGAACACAAATAGGAAACGTATATGAGTAACATGTTCAATGGGAATATCTGGAAGTATGAACCTAAGAAACGTGTTCCACCAGAGCTGGCGGCAGAATGGCCCTCAAAAATTCGCGGTGACGAGATCACGAACACCAGCCACTCCGCGTCGAACACGACTGTACCTGCAGCAGCAGCTCACGAGGCAATTCAATGTCCAGTTTGGCGGCTGACCTGCGCGTACTTCCAGCAGGGTGATACATGCCCACGTGAAACTTTATCAAGGCAACTGGCGAGTGCATGTACTGCCTCCTCGGTATGGGGTCCCCCACAGACTCTCGGACCTTCCACTCGCTCCACCCCCTTCTCTCCTGTTTTTTTTTTTCTTTCCGTATTCCCCCAGATAACAAGTAGGAACAGCTCTCGCGGGAAGGATTTATTAAGACCGTCCTCTTGCCCGCGAGGAATTATGGGTAGTGTCCTGCAGCGGCTGGTTTATAACACGGGTCTCTCCCGAGGTGTAAAAGTACACAAAGAACTTGAGCCTGGAGACTTACGAGAAGGCGATGGCTGCCGCCCGTCGGAGGGAAGGAAAAGTCCTAACCTCTTACTCCCGACAAGAATTTTTTTCTCTCTCTCCCTCCCCCTTCCACCTTAGTTTCTCTTCCTGCAGAGGTGGAGGAGCCTTGAGTTAATGGGTCGAGGGCTGAGTTCATGGACGCTCAGACAACTTTTTGGTGTTCGGCGCGCGCGGGAGAGGATAGGGGTACAAATCTTCGGGCGGAGTTATTTTCGTGGAAGGGTAGGAGGAATCCTGACGGATGATCGTGCGTGTGTGGGCGACGCGGCGGGGAAAGAGAGACGCCTGGGGTTTGGGTAGTCAGGGAGGGGGTGTACGTCGACGAGAGAAATGCCGCTACCATTTCGCCCTGGTCCTTAGGTAAATAACCGGGAGGAGGGCACCCATGCCCTGGCTGCTGAGGGACGATCGAGGGCGTCGGTGGTAGAGCACGTGTTTTCGTTCGCCGTCAGCCAACGCCGCAGTTTCCCGCAGCCCCAAGCCCCCTCAGCAGGTCGTCCTCGGACGGTAAACGGGCAATCGCGGATGTTGCAGCGCCTCCACTCACGTGCTAGGTTTAAACACGTACCAGAGATCGCGCGCCAAGTCACGCTAAAAATATACGGTTTCCTTGAGTGAATCGTGAAGGTTTTTCCGTCTCGGTTACGAGCACCACCTGAAGTCGCGTTCCTCCAACCTTTACTTTGGCGTAAGCCTGCAAAAGTACCAGTTTATTTAAAACAAATGTATGCGACGTTACGGAAAATAGCCTCAAAACTGCCCGTATTTCTTCATTAATCGACAGTAGCAATATTTTCTTTATTTTTTAACCCTAAGTACGATTGCTAATTGATTTTACTATCGTGCTAGTAATTTTAAGACGGTTTTGAAGAAGCAGGGGATTAGATTTATAGCGGTGTAAGTCATTAAAAAAAGTTTTCTCTTAAACAATTATTTTGTAATCATATGCGCAATGCAGTACATTCTTGCAATACTCAAATGGAATTCAGAAATTCAGTTAAGAGTGAAGTATTTATCACAGATTATACTTTTGGAAAATGTGAGTAATATGAGTAAAACCGACACTACTAAATAATCATGACTTACACCACTATGAATCTCAGCCACTCAACCATTAGCATTCTTTACGAAAGTAATATTCAGTAGATCGAACGTGAGAAGAGTGGTGAGAGGGTTTTACGATTCTTCAACAATAGGGTCTTAAGAGCCGTTGATGATGAAGTGAGGTGAAGAAAGGTACAACACAACATACATGCCCGAGCAGGGATTCGAACCCAGGACTTCTTGCACCGCATACCCTCATCTTACCTAAATCGGCAATAGATCAAATGTTGTCCTGTCGCTAAAATCTACGAAGACAAATTTATTTTCCTCTCGAAATCACATGCAGTATTCGTTCCCCCCGACTATCATTTGTGACGGATTTTCTGGAGTGGCATTAGTAAGTCTGTGCTCTTCTGTTTCTAATGTTTTCGCAGTAACCGCTTTTTAAGCCTAAATGAGAGCAGATATCAAAAATCTGTTTGCCAATTTTGTTTAAAGTGGTTTCATCATGTCGGCTAATATTTTCAAGACTTTTAATACTAGGTCTACAGTTTTAGCTAATTATGTAATTAATTAAATTTTTGTTAATTAAGTTAATAATCGAAACAGTATGATTTCTTTTCTTGAAAAATTTATCTTTTACGGCAAAAAGCACTCGTTCAGACGGAAAATAAATTACACTGATGCCTGAATCTCTCGCTCTGTTCAAGCTTAGTTTCACTGAACAGTTTATAAAAATTTATTGTTTGTTCAAGCCTATTGCATTCACATTTATACGTATATTTCTGTATAGTATTATTAGTTTAAGTAGTGGTTCCAACTTATTAAGGTGATTAAAACATGTTTTCAATGTTGACTGACGAGAATAATATTTTTGCCAAAGGAATGATTGATTGTTAAGACTCTGTGGTAAATCGTACCTTGTGACTCTATATTTGAAGCTGCTTATATTCGACACTTAAAGCTACCAATTACGAAGAGGTTCCAACGAAGATAATTAAGGGTACTCGAAAACCACGGTATCGCAACTCTGATGCAGACCTACTATTGGTAAGGACCCCTGTTTTTCGCGAAAAGAATTTTGCGTCATTTTGCTTCGGTGCCTTACGTGCAAATCTGCAGTTCTGCTTCGTGGCCAGTGATTTGATATTTTAACTCTCGCGAGCCTTGGGATTCTACCGGCAAATCACAGACGTACGTTGCTGTAGGGTCGTAATTGTAATTGGCTCAGTCAAATGACATACGTCACTTTATACAGCCAGGCTGCCAATAACCATGAAACAAAGTGGAGCAAAACTCTTTTCGCGATAATCAGGGATCCCTAACTATTGGCCGGTCATAGGCACCTGCTTGCCTCGAAGAACGACATGAAATCAGGGAATGTACAATGGACAGGCGACGGGATTAAAGTTGATAGGGGAAACGGAAGACCCCCGAGAAAATCCACTGACCAGCGATATCTTACGGCCCGATTCCCAAATGCTAAAATCCGTGGACCGACGCCACCGAGGATTGAAAACGGATCGCCTTAGCGGGAGGCTAGTTCTCTAGCTACTGTGACAACCGCGGTCCAAACAACGAAGGTAATATTCATATTTCATCATTACGGACAGCACGTTTATATATTTAAAATACATTTCCGTTATAATTGCAATTGAGATTACTAACATTCCCAAACATGCATGCATATTTTCCCTTGATAGTTCTCTTTGACTGATTTATTTCAACGAAACTAATGAAGTGCATAAAAATCTAAAATTTTATCGCCTTATTTTCCTGCAAACATTTATAAGTATTTATTAACATATTACAGATTGTGTTATTTGTATGCATTCAATAATGTTTATTATTGCTGTATTTACTCTTAATATTGCATGTTTCGTCACGAATCTCATTTTACTAATTTCATCAGTTACTAATTATTATTTAAATATGTTATGTTCGTTATTTAAATTATAAAATGTTCGTCTTTCCTCATATTAAGATGACCATCACTTCAGCCCCGCGTACCGATTACAATTCACACACTCGCAGTCAGTGTCCTCTCATTAATCGTCAATTCACAACCTATTGGATGCTACACTGCTAACTAATTCAGTAGCGTTGTAAATCAGCCTGCCGCCTTCCATTTTCTACGTCCAAACAATCACTGTCCACTCAGAATCATTCCGTCTAGATTGTTATTCTTATCCTCAGTGACATCAGATGATTTTTTTTTAAGTTCCTCATTTATGTAAATTTCTGGAAATCTAAGGAATGGTACCAGGTAACCGGTGACGCAGCACTCTTTTCCCTTTTGGCCCGGGTAATCCAAGGATAAGATAACCTACCAGACCAGAGAAGAAATGTAAAAATGGTATAAAGTTTATTTGTGTATAACTCGTAGGTACGCCTAGCTCATATGGTGCCGTTACTGTTTGTATAACCGTTTGACAGGCAGCAATCATAAGCAATTATGCGTAAGCTTCGTTGTCATTTAAATTGGTTTCCTTCATCAAATGTTGT
The DNA here is from genome assembly GCA_003012365.1 of Medauroidea extradentata. NCBI lineage: Eukaryota > Metazoa > Arthropoda > Insecta > Phasmatodea > Phasmatidae > Medauroidea > Medauroidea extradentata. Next base: position 109,670 of record PNEQ01088410.1, on the reverse strand, counting down.
TTTCGGTTACAACATTGCGTGACAAAAACACAAATAAATGGGTTGTTTGTAGAAGTAAGTTCATGAAGGAGAAGTAGAAAGGAATTTAGGATCGTGACAAGTGCACTAATCAAGAACCAGGATATTTAATTAATTATATATTTTTTATTGTTTGGGCTTTACGTCTCGTCGATAGCAAGGATATTAGAGACGGTTACACTCTCATTAGCACAATGACAGAAACTAGGAAAGCAACCATCCCAGCATTTGCCTGGAGCAGTTTCAGGAAACTATGGAAAACCGAAATCAGGATAGCCGAAGCCGGAAAACGAATCTGGATCCTATGACATTCCAATGATTTACAGTTAGGCGACCTCAGTCGGTCCAGGATGATGAAGTGTGCGACCCTAGAAGGGGAAAAAAAAGACGTCCATTGAAATGGTCAACCGCAACCCACGTAACTTTCGAGATCCGAACAATCCGCACATAGCGATCTTCTGAAGAATCTTGGAATATTGTTCGAGTCTTGTTCCTTGTGGAAAGGGACAGGAAGTTTCCGCAAAAAGCTTTTAGCAACCACTTAGTTTCAGTACCTTGCGTTCACACCTGTAACTCTGCTTCGTGGTTATTGATTGGATTTTTTTCAGCGTCTCAGGGTTCTATCAGCAAATCACAGACCTGTAATGCCGCAGTTAACCTTGCGTAGCGATCTTCCGAAGAATCTTGAAACAGTGTTGCAAGTCTTGTTTCTTCTGGATAGGGACAGGAAGTTTTCGTAAAAAGATTTTTGCCACTACTTTGTTCCAGTGCCTTACGTACACCCCTGCAGCTCTGCTACGCGGTTAGTGATTGGTAGAGTCCATGATTTTCGGTGAAAAGAATTCTGCAACTGTTTGTTTCAATGCCTTATGTGTATGGCTAGGAATACTTCACGAGTTCAATGACCAACATGCTAGACGCCATTATCCTGCGTCAACCGAAGCCCTACCATTTGTACATTACCTGCTACTCAGTGGAACAGCAGACAATGAACAAATAGACTGGGCTTAAATATGCATAGGCCATTGAACTCGCAAATTTCTCCTAGCCCTACTTATGTGCACATATGCAGCCCTGCTTCATGGTCAGTGATTGGCTGTTTTTAACTCTAAGCATATCGGGGTTTTACCCGCAAATCACAGACGTACGGTGTCGCAGTTACCTTTTACCTGTTGGCACAGTCAAATGAGCCACGCCTGGGCAATAATAATACATTCAGCCCATAACCATGAAACATAGCTACAGATGTGCACGCGTAAGGTTTTGAAACAAAATGTTGCCGAATTCTTTTCACAGAAAATCTTGGGCTCTAGTGATTGGATATTTTAACTCCGAAAGTCTTGAGGTTCTATCCATAAAGCACAGACGTGTGGTGTCGAAGTCCACCTTGCTCTGATTGGCACAGTCAAATGACAGACGACTCTGCACAAATACACACATCCAATAGCAATGAAATATAACAGCATATATGCACGTAAGAAGGTTAATTCTACTACAGATTAAAAATATCAATGTTAAAAGTTTAGCAAGAAAAAATTTCTGTCGCTTGAACGTTGGTATCGGTAAGGGGTGTAAACTGACCAATCACAAAGTTTTCCTGAATTTTAAGAGTGAGTGATAGTAACCATCTTTAATGTTTGTATTTTGTGTCATAACTTTTCTTCTGGGTAATATTTTTTTGTTACTTTAACCTAACTACAGAATATTAACGACATTTTGGACACCATAAATTTTTATTTTCCGTTACCGTTGTTACAGATCGAATTTCAGTTAAGACCGTAATAAAAATTTTCTAACTGCAGTTCGTCTGCAACAGTAACGGCAAACAAAGATTTGTGATGCCTAAAATACCCTTAATGTGTATTATGTTCTTTAGTTATGTTAAAGTCGCATAAATTTACCCAGAAGAAAAGTTATGACATAAATTACAAAAATTCAAGATAGTGACCATCTCTCACTCTTAAGTTACATTAAGTTGATTATTTAAATCGAAAATTGGTTTCTTTTCAACTCAAAATTAAGTTAAGTGAGTTCTGTCATTTCCAAGCCTACGTAAATTTAATGTTACTACGGTTTTGTATTTTCTGGTCCCTTAGCGATAGCAGCAAAACTAGCGGCAGAAATTTTTCCCTTGCCGAACTCTCCCATAAGAAACCCCATTTTCTTTTTAACCTGCAGTAGAATTAACCTTAATGTAAGGCAATGAAACAATGGTGTGCAAAAATGTTCTCGCGGAAACTTCTTCCGGCCCCTACTAATGGAGCGTGGTGGTTGTTGGCCGCTGCTGTCTTGCTCTGGACTCACGACCGCCATCAGTCGCGGGTGTGTCTAGTCAGCGGAGATTCGTCTTGCTGGTCAAGAATGAAGGACGCAACGCGCGGCGTAGTCTCGCTGTCAACGGAGACCACGTGCCGCGAGGCGCTCGTTAGCGAGACCTGAGGCAAGACTTAAGAGACACTCGGGGAACGAGACCACGCCCTGGGATCTCGGACGACGTATAGCGGTCGTGCCAAGGACAAGGACCAACTGCAACGTGTGGCCGACGTGTCCGACCAGTGCTCCCACCACAGACGAAACATGCGCTGCTGCATTCAATTTGTGATGAAACATCTGTCCAGATAGAATCGGTTACGGTTTCTCACTTGGTTCCTCTGTGCCTAAAATAATTTCTTCGCCACGCACATATGTCGTGCAGGAAATTATTTATAAATTTACAGACAGATAAGGACAGTGGCTGCCGAGTGGTCAGACCACTCCCTCTCACGTATGCAATCCGGGGCTGCACCCGGATTTTTCGCATGTGGGAAACGTGGCTGAAGTTGCTGTAAGCTGGCGGGTTTTCATCGGACAGTCCCGTTTCTCCTGCCCCTGCATTCCGTTACTGCTCCATCTGTAGAGATTCCATGTTATCCCTCGTCCATCTCTGATCCTCCAGGTTGAGGATTGATGATGGGCTGCCACTCCACACTGTAAAAAAATTTTTGTACATTTCCAAAGAAATTGGTTGTTATTGTAAAAAAAAAAGTACAAAGTAGCCATATATGTTTATAAAATTACAAGGGGTAGACGTTTCGTCGTACTTTCAACATAGTAAACGTTTATTTTAATAACGACACCTAACTTATCTATTAAATTACTTTTAAATAAATAAATATTACATGAAACTATTTTTAAAAAAGTTCTAAAAAGGTACTTGAAATCGAATCCGCAATCCCGCGCAAAGGTAGTACGCATATTTCCCCTAGACCACTTTGATTTGGTGCTATCTATTTTAGTTTATTTGTATTCAACACACAGTAAGATTATTGACAATCTTGTATTTGCATTTTTTATTTTAAAGCATGCAATTATTATGAAAATTCACTTCAGTGTAGAAAATGCGCTACAAAATATATTAATTTCCGCGAAACTGTGATTTGGTATGACTAAATAATCTTTTTTACGAAGAAAATCCTTTTAACTTTCTAAACAAATCATTTTACAAGGGACATTTCGTACATTTACAAAAGTATATGAAACTACAAAGAAATACCTTGCATTTAAAAATCAGAGCAGGGACGGTCGGTACGAATGACGCGGTTCGCTGGGCCTAATCACCAGTGGCGGATACAACTCTAGGTTTTTTTGGGGGGGAGGGCATTCCCAAAAAGTAGCTATGTTCACACTTTGAGTCGAAGAAGGGGCGATCTGAGGGACCCTCCTCTGGAAAAAATTAGTTTTCAATGTGTAAAATGATGCTAAAGACATTTCCTAAACAAATATGTGAATATACTATTTATAACATTTTTAATAATTTACAGATAAATTATACACGAAAGGTCAAAGATGGTCGGGCCTTTTGTCCCCCCCTCCTTACTGAATCCGTCATTGCTAATCACGATATATTTTTTTTAAGGATCGACAGGGGATATACGCAAAGATTCTCCGCCAAAATTGTTTCCCATTCATCAGAAGAAGGAAATTAATATTTCAAAGGATACTCTCAATAAATACTCAAGTCACTAAATTTGTATCAACACACAATATTTTGATATTTACAGGCCGTAGAATGGTTCATTTCTCGTATTGTATGTACGAAAACTTTCAGTGCAGCTTTGAAAGTTTCGTTACGTTGTACTAAGAAATCCAAACAAACAAACGCTACCCTCTTAAGACAATAAGAAAAATTGTGCCGATATCGTACGTAATGCAGTTTGCCGTACGTAGCAGGTTTTTACCGAATTAAGAGTGTGTGGTATATCAGTAAACCTATAAAACATCAATAACAGGATGCACGGTTTTGGAAGTCAGTATCGAAAATCTACAAAACAATCTTAGATAATAATATTTGTCAACTTTATGAGCAAACATTTATCGAGAATAATGCATTTGTTAAGAGTGTTATCTTGCTCCGTAATTAAATACACGAGATTTCGCCACTTTTTTTATTTAATACGTTACTCGAGAAATATTATTACTCAGAAAGTTGGGAAAAAACTGTTGTCTCGGAATCAGTGTTTTTATGGGCGTCATCTTTTATAATATTTAAAATCAGTCACCTGAAATCTGTTTTCTTTTTGTAATATCCCCCCCCCCCCCTAAATGACGAACGTTAACATAGAACAGTTCCGCAAAAAAATTATGTGTGTACCGCCCTGCAACAAACAAAATTATAAGTGCTTCTGCTGTGAACAAAATAATTTAGTTCGCTCGTTGTTTATTTCAGCTATGGCAGCCGAACGATACCATAGAGTATTAGGTCATAGAATGGCACTCGTAAAAATCTTGCCCTAAAACTTTCTATCATAAGATTTTCAATCTTCCTGGAGAGATTTCTGCTGCTTAAAAGTAAAATGAGTTAATGATATTATAATGATCCAAGAAGTATCGTACTGTATTTATAACATATGTACATCCACTCATGCGCCCGCATATGTGCTGAAGATGCCATTGGTTAGCGGGTTTTCTCTGGGATCTGCCATTTTCCCTGCCCCTAAGTTCCGCCGCTTCCCTACATTCATCTCATGCGCTTGTGACGCAAACAACGCAACATTGAACATTTTAATTTTAAGGCCGAACCGACAGTGTATAGGCCTACCATACACTTTCACGTGGTATTCAAAGTAATTATTTTATAATTTTAATTCTTGTTACAAATTAATTTCGAAATGAAATTTTTGTAACACTACTAAAATAAATATCGTAAAATTTACAAAATAAACTTGGGAAATTTACAAACACAGCAGTACTTATATTTAACCACAAATCATTTACGTAAATTCACAAAAAGTTTTGCGTATTTACGAACGGTTTTGTACTCTTAGAAAACATTTATTGTAAAATTCTCACATTTTAGTAGCGTCACGAACAATATTTTTAACATCCAGTTTTCTTCTAATTATTTTGTAAACGTGCAAACAAGCCGCCGAATTAATTTTTTTTTTTTTCACACGATGAAAACCCCTTTTCATAACCATCGGTTTTGTACGGGTCGCACAGGTGTTATGGATACATTAACCACTTATACATGTCTTCTGTCAGTGCTTGACTGATATACTGTTTTGAATTACTACTTTAAAAGCCTTTATTTGTTAAATTATATACGTTGTTCAGTGTGTTGAATGTTCAATCCTACAAATGACAACCATTCGTTTCTAAGCACTTCTGTAGTCTATTCTTGAAATTCTGTACTATTTTTCTAGCCATACATGATGGAATTGCCACGATTTTATGGAAGTTGGTAGTCTTCAAGACGTCCAGTAATCGTGCCTAACGTTGGAAGAAAGAAACGGGAACGGTTTGAGATTGGGGTAACGGGATAACCATGGAATGTCACCGCGTAAGAAGACCAGACGACCTGGAAATATCTCTTAAAGACCTATCATCGTTGCTTATGTGTGTGCGTAGTGGCGCCAAACTTTGAAAACCACGCAATGGGATTATGGCCATGTCTGACAGTTTTATAATGATATCGTTAATCTGTTTTTTAAAACAATGTAATGCCGATATCGATGAATGGCTAGATTGCCGTGACACTAATATTTGTCTATTTATAACGTATTTTTTCATAACAATAAACCTCATCGCGTTTTAAATATATTTGCACCAAAGTATCATGATTTGTGTTGTAAACATAATCCAAAGATAATCAAATAATTTTTTTGCTGTCGAACAATACATACTTTTACCCAAAGTCTATATACAATACTATTGTGCACTGTACGACTGAACGCAGCCTCGAAAATTTTCAAAGCATTGTGCTAAAAACAATTAAGAAATTTGCACCAATGTTAAAACAGCTACCGAACATGGCCCTAATGGGGTAGATTCCTAGATGTATTAGATTTTATGCTCGCCCATTCGTAACAAAATTTTGTGATCAAATATTGACATTCAGAGACATTCATGATATGCTTAAGCACTTAGTATGTTTTCTGAAAGTTAAGGCGTACTTTTTTATGAAGAGAGGCTGAAAACAATACACGGTTAGTTAATCACTATTACGAGATTACAGATCACACATTTACTTTACTTGACTTTGTTTTTAAATAACTTATATTAAGCTTATGTAACAAACCATTTGTAACAAAATACACGACGTTAAGGAAATCACCAACCTTACTCCAATTTTGAATCTGGGCTGTGGAAAGGTATGTGTAGTAATAAGTCAGAACTACTCGTCCAAACCGCAAAATGACTTCATGAATTGTTTCTAGTGTTGCCTTGTTTCCAAATGTACGGTGTTTCCCCCGCAACGTGCACTCCCAGTGCAAACATTGCACGCGCGTCGAACCCTCTCAAGACAACCGGGTCCCTCCCCCGCGAAATAAAGCATCGCCAACCCTCGGCCGTCTCGCCGAGTGATCCGACATGTAATCACCAACGATGCTTGAAGCGTCTTCCCCGAGGCATTAGGGAGAGTGCGCGCACAGGGTGCCGAGAGTCAAAAGGGCGTCCAAAGAGACACAAGGTGCCTGAGGGGGTAAGGGGGAAGGGCATAACTCAAGCGCCTAATGGAAAACACTCACAGATGTTGCCCGGCGCAAAAGGAAAAACGAAGACCTATGGGGTTGGGAGGGGGAAACTCCTGCGACTAGACGGCCGCTTCAGACGCGGGGAAGAAAATGCGTAATGGATTTTTCAGGACGTCGTTAGGAAACGGCAGAGGGACGTGAAATCTGACGAATTTGCGCGCGTACATCACCCGCTTTCAACCCCTCCTCCATCCCGTCATGGCTTATTTCATTATCTACGTTTCCTTTAACGAGCAGGACGTCGAACTGGTTTGAGAGAGGGAGTTGACGTATGATACCAGGGGATTTTTCTTTATTGCAGACGCCATTTTTGACTAATCTTTTCAGCACATGTTCGATACAACAGAACGCGGGGCGGAGACAGCTTTTGTCCCAAGAGTAAATATTGGGATTAAAGACATCGAGAAATGAACCACTAAATCATGCAACTATATCAGTGAGTAAATGACATTGGACGTAGTTTGTTTTACATATGCTCCATTACGATGCAGATGTCTGTGAAAGAAAACTAGAGGGAATATGAAAACATAAATAAGCAGGATATGCTTCAGTCAGCACGATGAACACACACCATAATTCCATAAATGCAAGAAACAAAATAAGGAAAATAATAAATAAGAAATTTGACCACCTGCTATTTATGAAAATTGTATGTTGGACGCGTATCCTGTTGAGTAAATCATATCCTGCTTATTTATGTTTTAATGTTCTCTTTAGTTTTCTTTCACACACATCTGCATCACAATGGAGTATGATGTCCAAAAAAAACCACATCCAGTATTGCACTCCCATTGCACAACTCTTTCAAAGACAATAATTAAACATTCATTAATGAGAGGAGCTATGTTATTTTTGCACTGTAAGGTAGTTCAATAAAAGATTTATTCTGGTGCATCATAAAAAAAAACTTGTTTGCTCTAAACTAAAATCACAACAACGTGGATGTTTTCACGAGCTCCAGATGTAATTGACGAGAGCATATCTAACGTCTGACATCCCAGACGTCTGGTCGCCCTTGTTATACGACATGGCAATAGACATTTATAGAACAGCGAGAATGAGAAGCTAACGAAACTAAACCCTTGTCAATCAGCACCCCGACATTAAGAGGACGTGGTAGATAAATAAGCACTGAGTTCTACAACTGAAATCAACACTTTTTGAAAGTCAGTATAGTGACGTTAACCTACTTTATGAGCAAACATTTACATCTTAGGCATTTGATAAGTGTGATCTCTTGCGCTGCAATTAAATGTTCGAGATTTCGGCATCAGAGATTGTTCAGATACACGTTACTCGAGAAAAAATTGTGCTCAGAAAGTTGGCAAAAACTGTTGTCTAAGATGTTTTTTTTTTGCATACTGACTTCGAGAAACCTTCAATCCTAAACTGATGGTTTTAACGGTGATGCACAACGTGGAAGGAAAATCATGTCGGCTTTTCCTAACATGGAGCTGACGCCGCCGTTGGAAGGATCCGACGTCAATTTCTTCATCTGCGAAGAGCGCGACGACATGCTAGCAAGGGCGGGCGGCTACAGGGCGCAAGATGGAATTCAGGGGTCACCCCCTCCTGCACCCTTCCCTCATCCAACCCCAGTCCTACGAGCCCTAATGACTAAATCGATATGATTGGTCGTTACGACTTGCCGTTGAGGGATTAAGTTTGTATCAAGATGCCAGATGGTGCCTCGCGCCCTCGGGTTGCGATCTTCGCAGTGGTCCGTGTTCGACCGTAAAAACAAAAGACGGTTGTGATATTAAACCAGCACATTTAAAACTGTTCACTTTACACGACCAGTCACACAAAGGTTTTCGTCGGGTTATTTCGTCTTGCCGTTACGCTGTTATTTTATACTTAATTTGACGATTAGATATTCAACTTACGTCCTTGTATTTAAAATCACATTTAGGGGGTACGAGAAAAAGTACGCACTTTAAAAGCACCGATTATTTTTTACTTTCAGCCAATTTGTACTTTTCTGCCTCTTTTTAATGTAAACATAACTCTCTAAGTAAGAATCAAATTGTATACTGTAGATTATACCGTACTAAAAATAACACGTCTGGGATTACAAACAAAAAACTCATGCCTTTATTCTAAGTCAAAAGTGCACATTTTATTGCAGAAACCCTACATCAAAATGTAATTTTTAAATCGAATGAATGACTTTGATTATCAACACATGAGTTGTTTCACATAGCGACGGCAATGAAATCAACACGTAACAACTCAGTAAATGACTAAACACAGATGTTAGAACTGTCTTCAATAGCAAAACGTAGTAGAAACATACATTTTAGGACTTCTTAATTTAGAAACACATGATACAAAAACGGGCAATACTTCTGGGTTTCTGTGGTATATTATTCTACAATGTGTGTTGTTAACAACAGTCAGTTACCCACCGAAAATAAATAAAAAATTCAATGTTAATCTGTGAATCTTCAGTGATCCTGATTTTTAAGTCTATGGATCGCTCGACAATAAGGAATTTTCTCCGAATTTTCCAAAACTTCCTCTGATATCGTGAACTGATATCAGTACAATACTCTTAAAATTACAGTCTGAGGTTTTATATTTCATGATCGAACTTAGCACCGATTTTCCGGGTTTTTCAATTATTGTTTTACAGCCCTTCATTTCTACACATAATCCGCTTATCAACTGAGAGAATATTTTCGGTTCATCTAAAGATGCTAATTTTTGTTCTTACACTCTCAGCATTAAGACACAGTTTTAACAATTTCTGCAGTAAGCCTATGACTTATGATGATGATATTATTTTGAAGCTTAGTGGCACGGTATCGTTTAGTTTCAACTTAAAAATGTATGGATTTTTTAAAATATTATTTGATTACGGTGCAAGGACAACAAAACATAGAAACTAATTCTTGGACAAGTTGTCTGAATGGAATAAAGAAAAATAATGGTAAAATAAACGAAAAATTTAAAAATGAAATAAAAATCAACAAAAAAAAACTACCAAGACATGCCAAAAAACACCATGAAAATCCAAACTGGAGGAGAAAATGCTACTGTCAAAACTATTAACTAAAATATGCAATTATTGACTGCGTTAAAATAAAAAATAAACAGAGGCTGCTTCGAAAAGCAGAATTATAGTGAGTTAACCAATAATAAACATACACGAGAAATATAACTACAAAATGGTGAACGTGAAAAAGAACAGTATGGTACAAAAATGGTATAAAGATTTATTAAAATATTTTCAAAACGCAAGACAAGATTAACAGTAATATAATTTTCTAAATTTTTCGTGCAAGTATTAATATAAATCAACTTAATTACATTTGGCTAGAGCTTTAAATAACTTTCTACACACCGAAAATAAAACGTTCCTAGAAAAAAAATGGATCTATTCAAAATTAAAATTTTCTGACCAAATTCAGTGTCAAAATACCACTAGTTAAACACTTGCATAAGTCAGCTGAGAGTCAGATTTTGAAGAATTTGCAGCACGCAAGTCGAACTCAGTAAATTAAAATTAATTTGAAATTGCTGTGAACTAAGACTTTGTTAAATTTCTGATATGTATGCATCCACACGTTTGAATTTTAAAAAGAATGTTTCATCCGGCCGTAAACAAAGGCCCACTGTATTTATTTTGAGTATATTTACAGTGAGTGTTACTATCTTGGATCTAAGCAACCGTACTTACTGGCTGTACAAAATGAAAGAGTCGAAAACAAAGTTTGTTGCTTTATCAACAAGGGTGAGTCAAACTCACACGGAAAGACTACGCAAAACGTAAATACCAAACTTTCTGTCAAATGATTGATGAATCAGCTGAATCTCCAAAAGCAATTTTTTTTTTGTTCGCAGTGATCAGGAACATAATGGCTAAACACATTTTATAAAGGGTATCCATATGCGTTAATGCACCAAGATAATTACGCCTGAAAAACCACCTTGGTTTGTTCTTAAATACAGTGAAAAGTCCGAAAAAGGCACAGGAAGGAGGAATAGGAATATGTTACAAATGCTTTATATAACTGAAATTACAAACACGCTACACTGTAAAAATATTATTAAATTTATCTCACCAATATATAAAAGTGTTAAAGAGGTAGATACGGTAAAAGTTTTTCCCATACATCAATAAATACTTTTAGGAAACATTCGAATGAATACTTATTTTACCTGGCTTGTATAGAAATAATGCTAGTTATTTGCTCTGTTAAGATTAATAATACTGCAGATTAAATAGAAAATGTGTTTTCTTATGGAAGAGTTTGGCATAGAGAAAATTTCCGCCGCTAGTTTCGCTACAATCGCTAAGGGACCAGAAAAATACGAAGCCGCAGTAAAATTAAATAGGTTTGGATATGACAGAAGTCATTTAACTTATTTTTAAAGTGAAAAGAAACCAATTTCACGTTTTAAATGATTAACTTAATGTAAATTAAAATTCAGGGAAGCTCCGTGATTCGTTAGTTTACAGCCCTTACCGATACCAGCGCTCAAGCGGCAGAAATTTTTCCTGTGCCAAACTTTTAACATAGAACTTTCTAACACGTAGTAGAATTAACCTTACCTCTATTTATACAGTAAATCATTGTGTGTTATATGCCAATAATATTTACGAGGTTTTTTCATTGTAGAAAATAACTTCCGAAATAGTATGAGATACTTACCTTAGTTCAGCTTTCAAACAGAGAAAATGTTGAGAATTTTTACTATTCAAATCTGATAACATCAGCAAACATTTGATTATTTTCTAAAAATATATTGGAACACTGTAATTGATGAATGGGAAACAATTTTAGCGTATAAATTCCCTTAACACTTCCATATGTTATTGTAAATGTGCAAATACATTTTTACGCTGTACTTTTATATGCCACATGTAGATAGTGCGTACATAAGCCGTTAATTAGAATAGAAAATCACCAAGAAATTTTTACTTTTGTTTTCCTTTGATTTAGAGTGGAGAGTTCCATAATATGTGATCAGAGGTAGGGTGAGTGATGAAAATGTTCGCTTGTGGAGGCCCCAAAACAACAGACGCGAGCAGGCACAGGTCTGGCTGGTCCAACTCGCACTGCTGAGGCACAAATAAAAAACTCTTCTCGCAAGTTTGCCAGGAGCTATTTCGGCCAGGGAAGAAATAAGGCCGCGATAGCTGTTGGCTCGTCAGCCAGGAGCAGGCTGGTATACTTGGTTGAGGGGTGGAGGAGAGGGGGACGTATCTGTCCCGGGTGACCTCGTAAACGCCTCGCGAATTTGTCGGGATCGCACGTCCAGCGGATTGGCAGTCCGGGAGCCGACACTTCATTCTCCGCGAACATAACCGTTCTTTCTCCCGGACGCGAGAGGCGTGTTTACTTCGCTCACGCCAAACCAGTCCGCTCACGATTATTATCACCCTGTTTCTGATTTTATCGTCTTACTCCCCTACCATCCTCGCGTGATTCCGCTCTGATGTGTCCTGAGGCCGTTAAAAAAATCTTAAAGAACTACTAAAAACAAGGGGCCGCGGTGGCCGAATGGTCAGACTCCTCCCACCAAAGCGATCCGGGATCGATTCCCGGCGGGGTCGGTCCCCGAATTTGCGCATGTAGGAATCGTGCCGGACGATGCCGTTGGTCGACGGGATTTCTCGGGGATCTCCCGTTTCCCGACTCTTTCATTCCGGTGCTGCTTCATTCTCACATCATGTCACCCTCCACCAGCACTAAAGACTTCGACGTTAAGCGCTGACCAAAAATCTCTCTCTCACTAATTAAAAACAACACCACGTCTTAAGAGTGTGTTGTAGATAAATAAATACTGAAAATTCCAATTTAAATGTATGTGTTTTTGAAAGTCAATACGGAAAACTACAAAACAAAAATCTTAGGTAATTATATTTGCCAACTTTATGAGGAAACATTTACCCATAATGATGCATTTGTTAAGCGTAATCTCACGCGCCACATTTTAAAATGTACCGGCATACGAGATTTTGACGTCACAGATTGTTTTTCAAAAACACGTTACTCGAGAAGAATTGTGCTCAGAAAGTTGGTAAATTTACTGTCTATACTCTAAAAAATAGTTTGTAAATTTGTCACACGTGGGTATAGGAGCGCTGAGAAAGTAGGCATGGTAAAATTGTTTCCCAGACATCCATGGTAGAACTCCTAAACTTATTACCAGACTTGTAACAACTGTAAAAGATTGCATATTTACAAGGTGGAAGTATGGTAACTGTCCCATACTGCGTTTAGGTTAATTAATTTCTAAACATTATAGGAAGATTTTTAAAGTGTAAGGTTTCCGTCATTTTTTAAAATTTGATTTTAGGAGCATACAATTTTTAACTGATATATTTAGCTCTGAATTATGTACCACGCTGGACATATTAGGATTTCTATGCCTAGCCTTGATTCATTTAAGAGAGTTGTGTAACCGACACGATATTTAAAATATTTTGCTCCCAAGTTGATTCATCAGGGGAGATAATGAACCTGACACTAGACACTTTTTATATCATGCAAATATTGGCGCTATGGAGACGACGAAAGTTCTCGCATTATTTCAGTGAGCATGTTTCATTTGTAAACCGACTATTTTTTTTTTTTATTTATAACGAACTGTAAAATTCTTCAAGTCATTGAATGCAAGTTTAATTTTCAATGTCATGACGAAGAGATGAAAAGTAACGAATTTAACTGCGGTTGGAATGCCATTCATTGAATCTAGAAATTATGTAAATGATTTTATTTCGACAATCTAATAAAATTGTCCAATACACAGGAAAGTCTTCAAATAAGTATTCTTGCGTTTTCTACTGTATCAAAATATTACTCAATATATATTTAGAAAAAAATGTTCAAGGCAATGTAAAACTGTGTGAGGGAGAAAAATAACAAAACAGAGAAAAAATAACAAACTAAGCAATAATTGAATAATTCTTATCTGTTTAAAGTGAATGTGAGATATATTTCCTGAAATAAATTGGGGGAAAACTAATTTTCAAATAAATTAGACATTTGGTGTAATAACACAGTGGTTTCACGCTTTCAGTTTTTTTCCATCGGAATACAACGCATGCTATTGGTGCTCTAGAGCACGCTGGCAATAAGACAGACTGTTGCTGGTCTAAGCCTTGCTTCATCACATTTGAGCACAAGACACTCAAATGTGGTTCAAGTTTTTCTGTCGGAGAATCCTCTCCACCATCGTCAATTCCTATCTTTTCAATGCATTTGATATTGTATTATTATTTATCGATTTTTGTAGTTCTCCGGAAAATGTACTACAATCACAGCGCACATATAAAACTTCCCAATTTTTCCGGATTGATATGATGTTACTACGCTCCGTATTTACCCACAGCAAAACATACTGTTAACGTGTGTTAACTTGTCCTCCACACGTAAAAAATATCAATTATCAGTGTTAAAGTTTAGGCCTATATGCTACTTTTATAGTTTAAATTATATGTATTTTATTCTATTGTCATTACAGGTTTCTTAAAAATAAATACTAACCCCTTCAAATATCGTGTTATAAATCTGGATTTTATAACCAAAATTACACACCAATAAGATAATTTTGTTGCGTTTATGACACTTGAAACGTATGATGATTTGTTCATTGATATGAAGTTTAACACAAAATAATTTAACAATAATAAACTGATATCCGCTAATACAAGCAAAATCTTTTGGCTGTTAAAAGCGTTGGACCGGTAAAAATTCAAGATTTTATATTTGTGCCAAACACTGTTCAACTTTTACACATTAGATAATATGTCATTTCCCCAAATAAAAACAATTTAGATCCCATACTTTTTGCATAATCACTCACCAAAGTCTCAAAATGGCCATTGCGGTGTAGTCAAAATCAAAAAAAGTAATTAACGAATAAGTTCAAAATTACAGGAACCGATAGTTAGTGTATCAATGCCTTTTACGACATGATTGACAAAAGTTAGTTTTGAAATATTCAGTATTAGCCAAAAGTCAAAGTTATGCAAAAATTTACTCATTTTCATCAATTTTTTTAAATACAAAACGTTATCGCTTTGTGTTCACAAAAAAGTCTTGAAGTAGCTCACATCACTAAGAATCAATATGAATTATTTTGTTTCTGTAAGTTAATTATTTTTTATTATTTTGGCTACACCGCAACTGCCATTTTGTGACTTTGATAGATCACAATGCTAAAACTATGGGACCTAGTTTTTTTTTATTTGGGGAAATGACATGTTATCTGACGTGTAAAAGTTGAACAGTGTTTGGCACAAATATAAAAATTTTGAATTTTTACGGGTCCTTAAGAACTTAAAAAAGAATTTCACAAGTCTTTAAATGTAATGAAATGTTTAATGTTACATCAGATATTAGGAAATTTACAAGTAACAAGTGGAAAATACAGAGAAAATATTTGTAAATATAATAAGTATATATATGTATATGAATATTTATGAGTCATTCTTTGCAGCTTATATTTGCTAAGTTCTACTTACATGCAATATTACAAATTTTTAGAAACGAATTTTCAAACGTTTTGTAAAAGTACACAGAAATACAGTGGCCAGTTCCTGTCTCTCGTGCAGGCTTAGTAACACAATGGACTACACTACATATATTTTAGTTACTGCATAATATACCGACTTGGGTGGAATAAGAGAAGCTCTCGAGTTAGTTTATGAAGTGCAAATACCACTAATGTGCTCATAAACACGCCCCCGCCCCCTCCACTCGGAATGATTTCCAAAAAAAGAAATAATTTTCGCAGGCAATTTAACTTAAGCCTGCCCTGACTTCGCGGATGTTTACGGAATAGCCCAGAGCATTCCGGCCAGCCCCCGAATGTTTTTTTTTCCTCTCCTTCCCAGCTCCCCTCCCCTTTCCCACTTCCGAGTCGCACGCGGCGGGAATTACTTCCTCGTTCCCGCCGCCGGAGAGCAGCAGCGGCGCTAAAGCCGGCAAAATGGCGGTCGTAAATTAAGGGCGAAGTTCCAGGCCGGGCGCAGGGCCCTGGGATCTCGGGCGAGAGGTCTTGCTACGCGGGGGGTATCCATCGCTTCCTCCGGCAGGCTGGAAGAGATGGAAAGTTTGCCCGGGGGTGTGTGGGATGGAGAGGAGGAGAGTAAGTCTTCCTCCAGGCCCTTAATCGAAGATAGATTGGAATGGGGAGATAGCACCCGGCGTGAGAGAGAGAGCGTACGTCGTGCGTTGAGGAGATGGAGCGCTCCTCAGGGCATAGGTCGCGGGAATCTTCCGGATCTCGCCTCCTTCGAGTTGGGTGTTGGAGGAAGGAGGTGTGGCTGTGAATTACACACGTCCTGCTCCAAATTCGAGACGCGACTGCGAGCGACACGCCAACTCAGGGAATTCTAATGCAGAGAAGAAATTCGCCTCGTGTCGCGGCCGAACACACGGCGGGCGCAAGTGTAGCCCTCGAGTGGAAGACAGACGCCAGTTGATAGCTTTTGCGCTTAGAGGGGACGAGGCAAGTGCTGAGCGAGCAAGACTCGGCCTTAGAGCATGCGCTCTTACACTCTGAAAAAAAAAAAACTTCCTAAAGTGTACGGAAAGTCTTTAACCGCTACATGGGATACTTGCCATACTTCACCTCGTGAAAAGAGCAAATGAACAACATTGTTAAAGTCTATTGGTTTGTAGACATACGCCACTGCTCATGTTTTGCTGATAAAACCTGTGTTGAATAACAAAGTACGAAATCGAACAAGAAAAAACAGATAAAAGCTATCTCAGAGGAATAATTGTTATTAGACAACAAAGAATTATAGAGATGGAATTCAGTCGGATATCGACACAACACCCTGACACAAAAGAAGGACACAAATATGTAACCAAATTCCCAAAAATGAAAAAAAAAAATTGAAATAGACAAAAACAGTGAACAGTGGACAACAAACACAAGATAATAGACAACTCAGCACAAGTTAAAACAGACATTGCTCGTATATAAGTCTGGTAACAATACTTAGAGATGATGTTTTACTGCGGGAAAACTTGACTGCTTGCTGGATTTCAACAGACGTTCAGCTTACCAGAAGATTACTGCCAATGTAAAAATGTCTTGGTAATTTTACTCATCAAGTGTATGGGAATATTCTCCAACCTTAGGCGGGAAATCTGGTTTCCGAACACGTGTGTAAATTTCCACACAGTTGTGGGTTCTCCACACAAACGACTCAGAAATTTTGCTCAAACTTTGTGTATAATAGCCATACACGACATGCGCCAATATGTAATGAAAACTTACATTACCAGTTGTGCAACTTTCCTTTACATGAGTGGAGTAATTTTTCTTTACATGTTGAGGTAATGAGCTTCTATTACATGCAAAGTATATCTACCTAAATATTTTTCGCAGTGATTGCATGGGCTTGTACGTGAAGCTGTTGTCCTATTTATCCCGCTAATGTAATATTTTATGCCTATAGGGACAGGAAAATTTCACGGGTTCACTTACTTATAGGCTAGCCTCCAAGAATATTTGTGTACTGAATGTGATAGCAGCTGTTTATTAGCTGCTCGCTGACACAGTCAAATGGGCCTGTGTACAGTTACAGTTTTATTATTGGCTCAGCTACTTCCAGGAAGTGTCGAGTAAGTCAACGGCCAATTATGAACGTGATACATGCCTATAGTTGCTGGAATTATAGCTTGCGCCTAAAAGAAAACGCGAATTTTTCAGGCCTCTATTCATGTGTGTTGCAATTTACTACAGTACTTTCAAGGGTATGTTGGCACAAAACATTTTCGTGATGTATCACCCTCTCTAACCATCATCTCTAACAACAGTAAACACTTGACTATTTCCCTAAAAAACATTTTTATAGGAATGCTACGGTTTTGTGGAAAACAATCATACAATATCTACTATCTTAACACTTCTATAAACCTGTGGGCTGAATTTACAAATAGTGGTTTACAGTTTAGTCATCGATCGTGCTCGTGAACTATAGAGCCGCGATTTTGTGGCGTGAAAGATTTTTTCATAATTGCATTTCAATGTCTTATGTGTACATCCGCAAGTATGCTACATGGTCAGTAACGTACTGTACTATTATGGACATACGATATTGCAATGTTATGTCGTCCCAGGAATCTTAGAATGAGACTAAGAAAAAACAAACAAAAAGAAGAGAGAACAAGCCTAGTTTGACGGTAGTCAACACATCCATAAACCAAAACAACAGAACACACACGAAAGATCCCATAAGGAATTAGTCAACAACATAGGCCTATAAATTAAACATCCAAAAATAAAAGCCGAAATACAGAACAAAATAATGTGTATAGTACACACAGTAATTTTTTTTTTTTTTTTTTTTTTGTAATTTTACAAAAAGGTTTTTTGTAACATTACAAACATTTTCTTTAACATTTACAAAAAAGTTGTACTTCTACAAATTTTTTTGTATATTTAGAAACATTTCTGTATTTACACGTAATATCTTCATTACACAAAAATGTTAGTAGTGTTACAAACATTTTTTTTGGTAACTAGTTTCCAAAATTTATTTTTTTTTTGTAAAAATACGAAATGTTTTGTAAAATGTGACGGATCTCCTAGGTCTATTTTGTTCCAAATCGAAAAATTTGCTCATTAACATTTATTTTACTAGTTACCAAAGGGGTTACAATATTTGTAACCACTTTAACAGGTTTCTGACATATTACTTTTGTTACCTGACTGATAATGTTCTGATATTAGTTTACAAGGTTTTCCTTGTAAATGTAGAATTATTTTATACTGTGTGCGTTATTCTGTCCGTTTGTGAGAATCATTCAAAGACATTACATGGTCAGCGATGGGATGTTGTTACACTCACGTTTGTTGGGGCTTCACTGGCAAATAACAGACGCATGGTGTCTCAATAACCTTAATATGATTGGTGTAATCAAATGAGAGACATTTCTGAAAAAAAAAAAAAAACACTGCCAATGTGCACCGTAATGCATGGGTACAAAATGGTTCTACAACCTATCTCGGCAAACTCGCGGCTCTACTAGATGTAAGATCAATGCAGTGGTACCTATATTAGTACAAAAATTTGTAGTCAGCGCATCTAGTCGAGATTCTACCACCGCACTACTGCCCACTTTATTTTCTCTCCACACATTTTCTCACAGGAAATGTTCACAACCATTTCATTAAATTTTGTCGACTTCTGCTGAATCCATTATTTATTTTTATTACTATATGTTAGGATCAATTTAAAAAATCTAAAACAAAACATAACTATACATGTGCTGCATTCCCAGTTAGTACTATGTTCATAAACAATTATTAGTTTTTGAGAAAATATAATACGCGCATGTGCACATTTGATAATTTTACAAGATAAAGGCTCATATTTCAACCAGCGAATGCAAAGTTTCATATACGTACATGATTAAAAATAATGTTTATTCGTCTTTTGAGCGCGTAGCTAACCTGTTGTATGGACTGTCATAAGAACTATCGAAATATTATCTTCATAGCTGATGTAGACTGTAGACTGCAGACATAGCTGATTAACTTCAGAAAACACCACCGGAATATATTAGCATATCCTCATTCAACGTTAATACTAGATACCACTGAAACAAAATCTCACCAAATACTTGGGAACAAATTTAAATTAAAATAATAAGATAAAAAATACTTTGGATTAACTGTATTACTTTACATAGGTCTATTACAAGTGTTTAGTAAAACAAACCTACCCTATTTATTTGGCAACATTAACACAATGCTAATGCCTTCTTTTCGTACATTCGTACTTTTTTCTCCAAAAGTGTTTCGTATTTCTACGCAGGTCTATTTTCATACACCATCTACGCGGGACATTTAGCACAAATATTTATATCTTAAAAACTGTTGGTCTTTTGTACTGTACATTTTATTTTTAGCCTGAAATTATAAAAAATAGAATTATTTTACTTCCGACAGTAAATAACGAGTAATTTAGAAAGAACGAATAAATATACGTCTATTATTTTCAGTAAGTATATGACAGACCAAAAATTATAAGTGCCGCCACCTTAGAATATCTAGTTTTTCGGAACATCTATTTCCTAAGGATGTTTTATTTTGTCGTAGCTTTTTTTCACAACCACTATTAAAGCTTATGCACGCCTATATCGTAAGTGTGCATAACATTCAGTCAAATAATAAAAGATGTTAATTTAATGATCGCATTTGTTTTCAGTAGCTCGTAGGGTAAAATAGTTCAATTCAAACTCTTCGGCAATGAGTTGAAGTTTAAGCAGTGCACGCAGTCCCTGGAAATACCATAATATAGAGCATAATATACAATATACGGAAATGTTTAATATTTGAATATCTAAAGAGAAGACAGCCCAAACGTATTAATTAGCGGTTTCTGTAAGCATAAAGGTGATGAGGTGGAGTTTTCACTGACACTGTAGGAAATACACGAGATTTCAACGTCCTCTTTTGATCTTAATGAAGCGGGTTTGAAATTTTGAAAATAACAATGAATTAATCACAAAATTAAGTTGCGTGTTGTGTTTTCTAAATGTTTAAATATTAATTTGGGCGAATTAAGCTTTCTATGAATTTTTTCTGCAACTACAGAAAGGAAAGTATTAAACAGTGATTTATTCGTATGGTAACTCAGTAGTAGGATATATGTAATTACTTAAGCTATATGAAACTATAATTTATTACGATTTTCCTAAATAACTGCAACGCAAGAATGTCACAAAAAGTAAAGAATTTTGTTACAAAAAAATCGCTTCTTTCCGGCGACTTCTGATTATTAAAATCATTAACATAAATACCTTAATAAAGAAATTAAGTAAATGTGTTATTTTCACTCTCTATCTCATTGTTAGAGATGATGGCATATCACGAGAAAATTTGACTGTTTGCTGGGTTTCAACTTACGTTGAGCTCACCAAATACTATTGGCTTTCGCTTTTACACAAATCTCTCTTCCAGTTTGACTGGGCCAGTAAAAAGTCTGCTTGATGCGTTTTATTGGTCAGTAGACAGCTTCGTTGTGTCAGACGAATATCAGCCAATCACACGTGTTGCAAGAAACTGCAGCGTTTTCAAGGGCATGTTGACACAGAACATTTTCGCGATATACCATCATTAAAGACACTGGAAAATCACGAAAATTTTTGAAATAGTCTCCAATAAACTGTGTTATATTAACCGTGACACGTGTGAACAGTTTTGGGACAAATCACACACGTTGTGTGTCCAAGCTGTTTAGTTCTAACTGGGCCTGTTGTAGAGAGAAAAAATGCTACAAATAAACGATAGCCAATGTCGATACGAAACATCCAGTGTTACATACATCACGTTGGAGCCTAGCAAACTGTCAACTATTCCCGCGATTTCCCAATGTCTCTAATCATCATCTCTACTCGTTGATTATGATATGACACGTCTTCTGCAGAGGCGTTCTGAAAGCGTGCGTGAATTTCTAAACTTGTCATAAGTGCAACATGAATGCAGTTGCAGTTGAAATTTTTGTCGTCAGAACATGCAACTTCCTTGTGCTCACTAAATTTTTATTTTTCTATTTTCTGTACACCAATGCCCTTACCTCTTAACTAAAATATTAATTTTGCGTTTTGACTGTTGCAGAAATAAAGTGTTTTCACTTGAATAGTAGCCTAAAAGTACAAACCACAGCCACGAAGGCGTTCCAGCTGTAGCCAGTAAGTAGGGACACTTATTTTAAACATGTCTGCACCAGTTTGTTTCAGTACTTATGTCACTGAAAGAAAAATTCTTGTAGGAAGTCTTCCCTGCAACATTATTTTGTAGCAAAGCTGTTTTTCTGGTAAGCACAATATTTTAGTGCTGGCAGTAAAATGTTTTTGTAGTTACCACAAAGTAAATATTGCAGGGTGAATACCTACAAAAAAATTTTTTTTCCGTATGCTTTATGTTTGGATGTTCACAGACGTGTCATATTGCAGTAACTTTGTCTGTATTGGTACAGTCAAATAAGAAATGACTTTCCACAAGGATACGCTCTTAATAACAATGAAGCAGAATCGCAGTTGTGCACGAACGCATTCAAATAAGTTGATGCAGAAATCTTTCCGCAAAAATCAAGCGTCCTCTACCAATAAACTTTACTCAGGGAAAAGCTTGCTTCTCGCATTCTACAATACTGACCTCGACTTCACTGTTTTTTAAAACATGTTATTCCTGACCGAGTTTTATGGAGAAAGTATGTGAAGGGGTTAAACACAAGTATGCTTGGCCAAAAAACAAATGAAGAACGGCACGGTACGAGTTTTAAAGTCTTCTGTTTCCTTCCCTCACACCTCACCCTCCTCCCCAAACACTCATTTTCTTTTCAGGAGGCTACCGGCATCCTGCCGGAATGTCCCGAGCTGGCGTCAGTTTAATGGCGCCACGTGCGAATGGTTCCTGCTTGTGTCCGGCATTTGACGCCGGAGCTTCCGGGCGCCCAGGAATGCCGGAACGACGCCTCGCTCCACGAGCTTCCAATTTCGCCAGGAATGCAAGCAACCCCTCGACTCCTCGCCCCCTTCCCATCTTCTCGCGGGCACGCAGCTGTACCACGGGGACACACATGCGTTCCCGCGCTTCACGGAGAGCTCATTATAATTACTCGCGAACTGCATTCCGCCATCGCGTTCAACACTTCCTGGCCCCATCACCTTACCAGCCTATGTTAAGAGGGCATGTTACATAATTCAGCGCTAAAATCGTCAGATTTGGAGTGCAGGTATCTCAAAGCCAATTTGTAATAATAAAAAAAAACAGCAATGTTAGACTGTAGGTTTTACCACTTTACTAAGCAACAATTTTATTCTACTAACGTATTTCTGAAGAATAATCGCTGTCGTCGAAATCGCTTACATTTAATTTTGGGGCAACAGATTGCACTGAGCAAATTCATCATTCTGAGGAAATGTTTGCTCACAAAGTTGGCTGCTATAATTGTCTAATGTTGTTGTTTTGTTGATTTTCAAAAACGGGTTGATTTAAAATGGTGTTTTTAACCTTTTCATCATCTAGCACACACTTTTAATTAAGAGCCCATGCCACTTATAACGTTGAGTTTTCCATAATTTCTTCTTGATTCAAAAACTATCAAGTATTATTTGAAAATTCTTCAATAGGGACTTAGCTAATTACTTTAACTTTCGTAATGAACATTGTATTAAAATAGCTAATTACTTTAACTTTAATGGTAAACATTGTTTTAAAAATATTAAATCATAGTTATGGGATAGTTAAGACAATTTAAAATTTAAGGAAATTTAATTTCAAATTTCCGGTAGTAATTAACTCTCGTCGTGTAATAAAGTCTGAATAACTCCTAGTACCAATTAAGTCGAATAATACAAACATAATCGTAAAATGTAATTTTCATATTAAGGAAAATTGCTGGTAATTCGCGACACCCTTCATTTATCATACGAAAACGAAGAACTGTAACAAAAAGAGATGACGCAGACTCTTAAGGAGGGAATAAGCGTCACAATTTTGGCTTCATGTAATTTTCATCGTAATGCTTGTTTCGATTTCGTTTCTAAAATATATCTTCGCTAGCACAATATGTATGTCCTGATAAAATAAGTAATGACACTTAAGAGGGCGTGGTACATTATGCAACGCTAAAAGCATTCAGGGCGCGGTTCACCTCAATTTTCAACGTCTTTTTTATTTTTATTTTTGTATCAGATATTTTTCCCTTATTTTAGACATAAATTGTGATTAAATCTCCTTTTAAGGAAATTTGTGTATGTCTCATAGTTTTTGCGTAATAAGTCGTAAACGTCAAAATTTGTACTTTACGGTTTTATGTACGCCACTAAAACCAACTGACATACCAAACAGAAAAAAAATTCACAGCGTATGACAATGTTGTAGGCTGTAATTTGACATCTACGAAAACAAAAAAATATATACATTTTTGGATTAAAAAAGTTTTTGAAATTTTAAATTTTCACTTCAAAATTCAGCATTTTTTATTAAATACAGAAATATTTTATTTTTGTGCCTCGAGGTTCTATTCTAGGTCCTCTATTGTTCTCGTTATTTATAAATGATCTACCAAAACGTTTTTCGCATGTGAAATATCATATGTATGCCGATGATCTGCAGATGTATGTACATATCGTCTTCTCAGAATGAAATTATATCAACTATAAGGATAACGGTATAAAAATAAACCCACAAAAAACTCAAGGCATAATAATTGGGCCACTCTCTTTAGTTGCCACTGTTAAAAAACTACCTTTACCGAGTATGATACTCAATGGCAGAATCATAAACTTTTCTGGTAGTATTAAAAATGTAGGTGTTATGATATATGAAACTTTATCCTGGGCCGCACATACAACTTACGTCTGTAACAAATCCTACAAAACTTTGTACTCTCTAAAGCGCTTTAAAAATCTCTTTCCTGATCGTATTATATTGCTACTTGTTCAGGCTCTTATACTTCCATTGATTAATTATTGCGATGTTGTGTATAGTGACCTTTCTGAACATCTTAACATGCGCTTACAGAGATTGCAGAACATGTGTGTCCGTTTCGTCTTTAATTTAAAATCCAGAGATGATCTTAGTGAGTGGTACGGTAAACTACGACGGTTGAATTTGCGAGACAGAAGAAATTTCCACTGTTTGTTTCTATTAAATAAAGTGCTGCACGACGACTCTCCTGGTTACCTAGGTAATCGATTTAATTTCCTTTCTCACTCACATGAAGTAAGCACTCGTTCAAAAACTGGTAGTAAATTATTAATACAGTCCCATAAAACGAATTACTTTTCTAACTCCTTTAGTGTCTCGACTACCAGACTCTGGAATGAGGCTGAGTGAGAACATTCGCGGTGAGGACTATAATGGAGTAAATAAATGTATCGATATCTCCATCAACCAACTCAAGAGGAAGCGGTTCCAGTGCTTGCTACTGCGCGACCACGATCTCCAAAGTTGACATCTTGAATGAATGCTTGTATGAAAGTACGTATGACTGTACTTAGGGTTAATTGTTTGTTTTCTTTCTTACTATGTTTGAAAAATTAAAACTATATAAAGTTTTGAAGTGCCTGTTCAGCGTGGCTGTCTTTTGTAAACATTAAGGCTATTATTGTTGGTATGTGTAGTGTAGTATATTGCTATTGTTGTTTTTTTTTATCTCTAAAATAAGTGTTATACGTATCTAATGCGGTTCCAGTGTAAGAGAAGGCAAATATGCCTTAACTACGCCTAATAAAGACGATTTTATTATTATTATTATTATGTAATCGTGTATATATAGGACTGCTAAGTCGAGTCTGTTACCAAAATATAACGATAATTTTGCAGGTCCTTAGTAATTAATCAATAATCTTCTTCCGAAATTTCTACAGGTTTGAGTAATACAGTCATTCAATCAAAACTAACTTTGAATAAACATAGAGTCTCACTCTTAATTTAACGTAGGCTGAATTTTAATAATGAAGCACTGAAAGAAAAATATTGTACCATACTTCTGTTATAATATGGACAATCATCCTGTTTGAGAGTAGGTACTATCAGGGTTGCTCGTGCAACAACAGGAACAGAGACCAGCTTTCTTTTACATGCTAATACTTACATCAACAAAAAAAATGTTGAAGAAAGTATCCAGGCTGTACCGACAACCAAGCAAGATTGTTGTCCCTATTTAAACAGCCGGCCTCCGTAGCGAAGCTGATTAGGTGCCGGTCTACGGTGCGAGAGGTTCTGGGTTCGAGTCCCGGCTCGAGCATGGATGTTGTGTTCTCCGCTCACCTCACTCCACCCTTATCGGCTCCTAAGAGCTCGTTGTTAAAACATATGAGAACAGAAAACTTAATCGTGTGTGTCCGAACAAGTACGTAAGCGTTTTTCGTACGTTTTCTCTTATCTTAATAAACTTGATATAAATAATCGTAACACTATTTCTGTTACAGCTGTTCTAGTGGAATTTTTCCCAGCATTTTTAGAATATCTTAATAATTGTTAGAAAATAATGGCAAGTATTTCAAAATTGTATTTTTACCCTAATTATGAACCTATTTCGTGCACATATTGTTCATTACAACCTTAAAATGGAATACACCATATTAGGTTATATTTAATTGAATATTATTTTTGAAGTCACACCAAAGTCATGAAGCAATTTAATTAGAAATGCGGTATTCGCTTTGCCTTAAAATGACGTACAACTTTAGGCAAATTTTTTTGGGTGAAGTATCTACGTGAAACATTATAAGAGACTAAGAAAAATATTAATTACATCTCCAACAAATATATTTCAAGATATTTATGTGACTCAGAAAATTTCTTAGAGATTTCTTGAAACACGTTTCTTTTACACACTTTTTTTTTTAATCTTACAAGAATCCAATCCACAACTGAAAATTGCTTTTGTTTCAGTAATTATTTTAATTAAGTAGATGTTTTGAAGATGTCCTGAGCACTTTTCATTTAGTGTCACTATATATATATATATATATATATATATATATATATATATATATATATATATATATATATATACGCATTTCTTACCCAGGTTAAACGGCAGGTAAACTGGTTTATAGCAAAAACTTCTTCAGATAGTTTACGTGAGCTATGAAAGTGAAACGGCTAAAATTGTTGGATTGGACCCATTGAAATTCTGGTTTCTTTCAACATAGTTTTCACTTTCTGTAGGGTCAACAAAGCAGTTTACGTAGATCACTAAGTTTCTGGGTGGATCTATGCATAACCGAATTTTCAGTGACTTGCTTTTTTCATTGTCGAAAAACATTCAGTCATAATGATAGAGTTTGCTCCAGCAAAAAACTAATGTAACGATTTCCAATGCCAACAACACAATGTCTTCAGAGACTTGTATAAGTAATCTACTTTGTTGTGAAAACACATTAAGAAAGAATGAAATTTTTCTTCTTTCATTAAACTTTTCTTGGTCTCAACATAAATTTTGTGGCTGAAAAGAAATATTCGGTTTCATGAACCAATGCACAGTAGTTTTGCCAAATAGAAAATGTTTGTCTAAAATATACTTAAATATAAACCAAAACTGTGTCCTGAAAAATATTTCAATAGAAATCTTTATGAATAAGTCTTCTGTGGTAATTTTAACATTTGCTTCACGTTCAAAAATATTATGTTTCCTACTAAGAAAGAAAAATTATTCTGAAAGAAAATACAGTATTTTGTATAAAATTCAAGTTACATCATATACGTGCTCTTAAATGTGTTTTTGCTGTAAAACAAAATTTTTTTCCGTAAGCTAAACAGCCACAAGTTTTTTGTTGGCCTGTGAATATATATTATTTGCAATTAAATTTGTCTGGAAACACAAAGAATATTTTATAACAAACCAAGAGATAGATTTTCATAATACAAAGACCAGCAAATTTCTCCATATACCCGAAATAAGTTAACTCAACTACAGAAAGGTTCTAACAATGTAGTAATAAAATATTCCAATAAACTACTATCTGTAATTGAGTTAAACAAAAAGGAAAAAACAAAAAGGAAAATGACAAAAAAATATATTTAAAATGTTAAAAAATTATTCAATTTCACAACTTACACTCAGTTAAAGAGTTCGTGAACAGCTAACTTTCACTTTGTAATTTGATATGTGATTATTACTTTTTATGGTTTATATTAGTCGTTTTTATAGAAGTAATGTAGATATCAACACAGTCAAATTCACGTAATGTAACATAATGATGTTAATAATTCTCTGTAACTAATATTGTAAAAAGTAATTGTACTTTGTACCTAACAACTTCTACATCCCGAAGTCGCTTTCATCTACAAGGGATCAACAGAAGGCTTATGAAAATAAAATTAATAATAAAATAAAAATTTAAAGATTTTCTCCTTTTGTAGTTTTTTCAGTTCCAGAAACAGAACAAGAAGGAAGTAAGCTGCATACTCTTAAAATTCATATGACAACTGTGTGGCTTAGATCTAAAGTATAAAACACCTACATACTAAGAATGTTCAGTAAACATAATAAGGTTCCTTCTTTGTAAAGCATTTCTTCCCATACATTAACATTTAAAATTGTAAGATTGTTTAAGTTATGTTCAAATTCCGGTTATTGTATTTTATTTAAATTATCCATCCCACTTGGAGACCATCCTCTCACTGTTCTATAAAACCGTGTGGTAGTTAAGAAGGTGAAAATGTTTGTCAGAGGTCTGTAAGTGTTTTCTGCCCCTTAGTGCAAGGGTACAGCGGGAAGACAAATTACATTAACATACCAAATGCAGACGAGGTGTTATTGTGCGGTGTACCACGGCAGGAGGCAACTCCCAAAAGGATATTCGTTCCCGACCACTCGCCGTAACCCCAATCTCCCGGGCTCCGGGGTTGGCCCGACGACAATAAGGGCGTATCGTCCGCTCTAACAATAGGACCATGCGCCCTTCCCCACCTCCTTCACCGTCACTCGGAGACAATATTCTCCCCGGACAGATTTATCCGCTCTGGCGTCGGTGACCTTCATTGTCGCCTCTCTTGTGTGGCTGTGAGCGTCGTTTGTTTACGTCTTCGTCCGCGGGGCGTCGCCCCAGTCGTGGATTCCACTCGTGCTCGCGCGACGAGAATAACTCATTTTGGGGTGAAAGAGAACTGAGTGCATGTCACCTGCTTACTGTTCCTTGCTTCGTAGGGCCTGGTATGATATATTTACTTCAGGAAAGTTCTGACTGTAGCGATGGTCGCCCTAAAATAAATGCAATTATATTATTAGAATTTTGACAGACTGTCGTCTTGCATTGCCTAGCTCAGTAAGTAAAAAAAGATACAAAAAATTTTCAAAAGAAAGTGTGTCAACTGAAGTACGGACTGAACAACGCAAGGAAGTGCAACACTATTTAAACTCATATAATAATTTGCATTAGTTTCTTATTTTTAAACGTTAACCAATCAAATAAAAAAAATTGAGTATTCCCTCCTTGAGCTATACGAGGTTGTAAACGACCATTTTCAAACACTTAAAATATGTGACACAAACTAAAATATTTAGTTTAATTGAGTGCTCTGTAATTCTATTGGGTGTATTTGAATGTTTAATCTTCGTTAAACACCGAAGACTTTTATTGCCAGCAAATATTAATCCCTGCTTATTGCACGTAAGCAAAAATAACTTTGTCAAAGTACCCAACAAGAACATATTTTTCAATGACTACTGACCTTTGTGCGGCTTTTGTTCTAGACTGGATTTCAGAACGTCGAAGCTGGCATAATACAGCAGCTTTCCTTTCTCTAACATGTTACGTCCGAGCATTACGACTGCGTAAAACGGATAGGCTATTCCAAGAATATTTTACCACATTGTCCATTCTTTAACGTACTGTATAACTACGGAAATGTTTTATAAGAAAGAAAGAAAAGAAACAAGCTAAAACTCTTGGGGGCATAGGCGTATTTAAGCAGAAGATAAAGGCAAAAAAAATTAAACTATTTATTATTAACGACGTAGTGACACAAGTGTACAAAGAACCTTATTTGTGCAACAAGTAAAAATGAAACTATTATCATAGGTACCGTACATAAGATTTTAAAAGTTTTTCACCACAACACAAAGTGAACTGATTATTTGGGTGGACGCAAAACAGACCAACATAAACATTCATACAAGTATGCAGTGTACGTACAAAGAAATCACAAATAAAAGTAATGATATCTCGCTAATCTTAAGGTGAGTTGCCTCGCTGATGACTAGTAAACCACTGAATCAAATGTTTTGTAACGATTCAGTGATACAACCGCAGGAAGTACATGTTCGTAGTTTCGTGTGCAAGTGTGTGCGTGTGAAAATTGGCAACTAGTGACTTTAATTTGAAATTTCGGGGAACGGTGACGTAAATATTTGGAATACTATTTATTATAATCTGTAATCTGGACAGTAGAAGTTTAACGAATGACGGACTTGTGATGTTTTGATCCCACCATTTTTAACAGTTTTCTTTAACTCATGCACGCTGATATATGTTAGAAATAAATAACTGTGAAGAAAGAATCCTTGTTTATATTATCTTTTTAAAAAACGTTATATATTATTGGGTATTAATTTAATAAAGTATATTTACCTGGAGGAAATAATTCAGAAATCAGGAAAACAAATATGTGAAAATACCATATAAAAGGACTAAATGAAAACATTAAATATGGAGATATTTAATCGTAACACCGCAGTGGTTGTTTATTTATAACACAAGAGAAAAAGTGAGTGAAAGTGTAAAATTTACGATTGTGTTGCTACTCTGCCTACACATATTGCACATGTTAATTTGAACAGTACGGTCGTATAGACCACCAAATAAGAGAAAATGTATTTTTAGAAGGCAACAATCTCATCTGATTGTATAACATAATTTGTATTTTAATGACCGGTGTTTAATTTTGGGATTCAAAAAGTAAATCCAAAATTACATACTTATACGGAAGATGCAAAGACAGGCTGAAACCTTGGGTCCGTCATCACCGAAAGCTATCGCCTCAACAATCAACGCCATAGTATGCCTTAAATATTTACGTAGTTAACGTATCTTGTGTATTACAGCTACATAAATGCCTAAATTTTACTGTGCATGTTTAAAAACAACAAACCGCTTTTCATGTGTATAGAAAATTACCACCAAACTACGAGTCTTTGTGAACGTTATTACCGGATGTTGAGAAAAGTTTACTACACAGCATAGGCATAATAGTAACGATGAATTAGTGGTTTTTACAAAAAAAACTGTAAACATCACAACTTTCTGATATTTACAACAGACGATGGATTTTTTTCGATAAATTTCACTAGGCGAAGGCAAAATGTAGATTTCTAATGAAGGGATTGGTTGATGATAAAATTTTATCTTTCAAATCTATGTATACATACTACAAAATCAAACCATGAAGTAAGAATTTTTTTTCCAGGTACCTGCGCTAAAAATCATTTTCCAGCAATAACATCAGAATTGTTTTTTTCAGATCAACAATTACGTTTAAGAGGCTTTTGCAATAAGATAAGTCAAAATAATTCTTACATGCGTGTGTATTTGATCCTGATAGGCAGCTTACAAGAGGTGGATTTTAGCTTGCGTTTTTTAGATTATCTTTCAAGTAAAGTCCTAGATATTCTTACAGTATCTTCCTTCGGTCGTTTTTAAAATTACTTTCACCTCCACTGTCTCTTGTCTAAGAAAGGTAAATTTAATACAATAAAATTCAAAGCACCACAAGATTTCTTATGGAAGCTACAAAAATATAGCGTTAAGATGAACTCAGATAAAGTAGCAAGAAATAAATTAATTCTTTGTTCGCAGTTGTATAAAAACGTTGTTACGTGCCATTTTTAGGGGTTTATTTAAAATATGTAATTGTAGATTAAAAATTCAATTTGAAAATAAAAGAAGGCGAGGTGAATTGAGACGGAATCTGTTCTCTGAGGGCGGAGCTTTGTAGGATGCTCGACACTGATTGGCCGGAGGCACCCCTCGTGGCCACTGGACTGGGAGGGTGGTTTGCCGCCAAGACAGTGAAGAGACGCGATAGAGAAAGTGGGTTGAGTCATTTGGCCGCGGACGTCGAGGGAGAACGAAGGTCTCCAATTTTCAGTTATTTGTTTCGGATATCAGAGGCGGCGGTAGGCACCCCATGATATCATTCGTCGTGAATAATTTTCTGAATAGTGGAACTGAAAACAAAGACGGGCGGCAGTAGGCACCCAGAGTATGTGAGGGTCATTTTCTTCAAATAATTAAAATCAGTATTTTATTGCATGCCCTACGAGAGCAGTTCACGTTAGATTCACTGAGCCAGGAAAGGAACATTCAGTTTTTTTATTGCCGAGATAGACAAACCCCGTGTTCTGTGTGGAACAACGCGAGTAACGTCGTAACGTTCAGCTGAATTCACAACCAACACTTAGCGTACGTACGTGTACGTATACAGTAACGAAAATTTTGTACTTTTACAAAAATATTCTTTGGAAACTGCTTTCCAAAATATATTTTGTGAGTATACAAACATATTGTAAACCTTACATGAAATGCTTCTCAATATACATACATATCTGTATATTTACAAATATTTTTGTATACTCACAAATAATAATTGTACATTTACAAATAAATTCGTGCACATTTAACAATATTGTTTGATGTGTCATTTTGGGGTGGGGGGAGGGGGGAAATCAGTTTCCAATAATTTTTTTTTGTAAAAGTATAAAATATTTATTAAAAAGTGACAAGCCATTGAGGGTTATTTTGTTTCCTATCAAACACTTTGCTCATAAAAATATATCAGGTATTTGGAAAATTTAGACCACTTTAACGACCTGCGTTATTCTTATTGTATTGTCTATACTGATAAATGTTCTGATATAAGTTTACGAGCTTTTTCTTGTAAAAGTACGAATTTTTTTACACAGTACGTGTAAAAGTAGAAACACTTGTTGTGCATTCAAACATTCACATTATTACGTAACGTGATTGGATTTGTCAATTTTCTACTTCTTACATACGTACGATACGCTAAGTGATTATTTTGAAGTCATGATTTAGTATTCGTCAGAACTTGAGTTAATTATATTTTAATAATATTTATTGAATACTCTCTCTTTTTTGCAACTTATTATATTGTTTCGTTCTAAAACTATTTATGTTTCATAATAAACTGCCGGCATTAACCAGTAACAAAAACTACTTTAGTGCACAACTAGATTTTTAGGATGTTGTGAATCCGTCTTTACTGTGGAACATTCGTTGTAAAGCTTGTGTTCGGATCACAACGTCTCAGAAACGATTTCTTTGGGTCAGGAATGATGTGGGTCACATTTAGATGTAAGTTCAAATAATTTTTCTTGAAGCCAGTCCACGAATAGCTTTACAGAGAATTAATTAGTTCAATATATTGAAAATACGTTTTAATCTAGAAGGTATATCAGTGAGCTCAGGCGTCCTAAAATAGATGTCGGACACTGTCAAAAAATTCTGTTTCATGATGCCGAGTCAGTGTTTTTTCTCAGAAATTCCGGGGAGAAAAAATGAGATGGACTTGGATGGTTTTTACACGCCGTCCATTGAAATTTGTACAGGCGACCACGTGGTGATAGGTGGACGTAGTGTTTTACGGTCTTGGTCTATACACTCCATTAGCGCCTGCGGATGAATTACGACCTTGGGGAGGCGGTTTCTGCTTAATATTCGCACCCGGTCCCGCCGCCGGAGCGATAAACAATTTAGGTGTTAATTTAGATCGTGTTTAAATACTCTGCGGGCTTGGTTTTGCCGCCCGAGCAGGCGGTAATTCACCTGCGGAGCATTTTGTACTCCTGCAGCTTGGTGAGTCGCTGTGTTGGTCGATCTTCTTACCCGTATAGGCGAAATATTTCATTCATAGTTCTTACACTGTAATACATTTGCAAAATTCTAGGACACCTAATTGTCAAATAAATCTATATACATGAAAGTAGATGTTACTTTTGAACAGTCTTGCAATTAGGGCAAGTTACAAACTATGGAAGTGTTTTGGACGTACGCCATTGCAGCAAATGGTGTGTCACAGAAAACCAGAGAATTCACACAAACAAACAGATAAGTAAACAAACAAAAGGACTTTGTTTGTAAGTGGCAAACATAGGTAAACATATACGTTTCCACAAGGAATTCAGTCAGTGAGTTACAAGAAAACTGGGGGTTCCGTCAAACAGATATAAACAACAGACAAAAAATATATAATAACAGCAACAAACAGACAAAACGAAACTAACGACAAAAAGAAAGCTGGATGTATACAGACGACACAACAGAAACACCACTCTCTTGAGATAAATAAACGAATGCAGGTAACACAGTAGGCTAACCGTGGACAGTTTAACAATGAAAACACAAACGAACACAATGGTCTCCTTGCGACGAAACACATTGCAGTCTCCGACACGTCGCAATTTATTTTGTCGCAAGGAGATTATTGTGTTTGTTTGTGTTTTCATTGTTTTACTTGTCTCAGTTACTATGATATTATAAATATTAATAATCTGTTACTATAATTTTTTTCATGGAGAAAGACTTTATGCTTTCCATTTTGCTCTGTCTCGCCAAACTGCCACTATATTCAACCAATATTAATTTTTGTCATTTTTATATGCATACACTGTTAGGACAAAGTCTAGACGCGTCTGTCGCATTCTTCTAGTACTTTATAAAACTATATATGTTGTTACTGTGAAGTAATGCAAAGTAGCCTATACTATGTTTGTTGTGAAAATTCATTTTATATTTTCTTCGTATAGAAAATATATATTCTCAACAATTTACATGTATTTACTATGAATAAACAAAAGCATAGATCATTCAACGTCATTCATTTTGTAGAACGTCATTTATTTGAATAATCATTTTCTTCCAGCAAAATGTATACCAAATTCCTTAAATTGTATGTAGGACCAACTGTTATCATTTCCGATAAACCCGTGATTTTGGCTGACTACAAAATTTTCCTAAGTATTTTACAGAGAGAATTCGTGTAACTTTACAAACACACAATTTTACAAATAAACTTATACTTTGAAAAAGGCTTGTAAAATTACAAAGAAATTTCTTGTACATGTTACGAAAATCTTTTGCAGTATAGTAATGAATGCGCCAATTTATTTTCGATCACCAATGTCGTGACTAACACCTATAATGCAGTTCATGGTTTTAGAAGGCGTGAATGATAACATTTCTTCCACATTTCACCCATGTTAAATATTTCACTAAATGCGAACTCAGCTGCACTTATTTACATTGAAAACATTTGCACTAAGTTTCACTTCGTTAGGGTTTTTGTTATGTGTGCTGTTTGAATTTGGCAACTATAGAAAGTTCTCTACAGCATGGTAAGTGAGGCGTAGACCGGGAAGGCGCTCTCGTGACTTCTTTGACAAATGTAAACTTGACGTTGGTTACATTTTAAACGTTTGTTGCAACGGAAGTTTACAATTAGAATTTATTGGTTTGTGGACATACATCATTGTTCATGTTTTACTGATCAAACTTGTGTTGAATGACAAAGTACAAAACGAACAAAATAACAGATATAAATACACACACAAAACAAGAAAAACGCAATCCCAGAGTAATCCTGTTAGTTTTTTTAATTAGACAAAGAATTCTAAGGGTAGAATTCCGTCTAATATCGGCACAACACCCAGATACAAAAGACAGACACAAATAGAACCATATTTCCAAAATGAAAAAAAGATGGAAGTAGACAAAAACGTTGGTTGCTACGTTGCACACCTAAAGCTGAAATTTTGTGCTAACTACCCTCCCCTCATGATATTTTATTTACTTCTAACGACCCCGATAGAGCACTTCGCTTCTATACAACTACCTCTTCTGTGATTTCGAGCTTCACTCGGGCAGTGGACAGAATCCGGGTATAATACGTGCAGCTACGCTACGTGTGAGAAGAAGCATTTTTCTACGTGCGCCGAGGGTACGGATTAAACCGGTTTCCTCTCCACCTTCCCTTCCCCATACAAGGGCCTCCATACTCTCTTCGTGGCCAGAGAGAGCAGACACCCCCGTGCGAGTCGGATAACCTTCCCCGAGAAGACACGGCCGGCCGCGCAAAGCACTCCAGCCTCCCCGTTGGCTCTTATCTCCGTGCTCGGCGGTCTTCCATCTTGCCCTCCTCCCACCTCTACCAAAATCCTTCTTTTCCAACACGACCGGGCCCACGCGATGAGTTGTGGCTCTCAGGGTCCGTGGAGAAGAGAAGGAAGAAAAGAAATAGTATGGTAGCGGAGATACAGGGCCACGCACGGTCGCTCGAACGCTTACAACACGGACTCATCCACACTCTGGTTTCATATTCCCAAACAACACCCCGTCATGTGCATTCATTCACGTGCGAGGAGAATTGCGCCAAACCGGGGTGGCTCAGGAATATTCTTAAATGAGAGTGCTAGAAAATTTTACTGTGTTTCCAGTTTTTGAGCCATAGCATTTATTATATTTGTATAATCGAAATTTTCTCTCCGACAAAGCACAGGATATGTTCTTCGCAAACTGTTTGACATAAATAATAATGCACTCTTTAATTAATTTGTCATGCAGAATCATTGCTAGAGAATTCCTGTAAGTTAACCTATATTTCTCTTGCAATGATTCTGCATGACAAATTAATGAAAGAGTCCATTATTATTTATGTCACGTAGTTTGCCAAGAATATATCCTGTGATTTGTTGAAGAGAAAATTTTGATTATACAATTAGAATAAATGTTATCGCTCAAAAACTGAAAATACAACAAAACTGTATAACACTCCAACTTAAGGGTGTTCACGTGCGATAAAATCGCAATTTTATATTTCTATGAAATAGTAATTGTTATGTAGACGATACCTGTGAGTGCAGTTTCCTCTTACAAAACAATTTTAGCTCTCATAGTTTTCTCATAACGGCGCCTCAAAGTCTTAATTTGCTTGTTACTCTGACATGCAAAAAGTGAAAACCAACATACGAACTTAAACAAAATTATCACTGTGAAGTTACATCCCATGAGCTATGCAATAAAATATTTTAAAACCCACAACGTAAGACGTTGAAATTTTTTTAAAAATCGCAGATGTACAGAAGAAAATTGCAAATTCTGCAAATTTTTAAATACAAGAATAGTCCATGAGATTTTTAAAAATGTTTTATTACGTCGCCAATAGCATGTTATTGTACTTACGTAACTCAATTGGTTTCCACAATTTGCTTGGCATCAAAATACGCAAATGTTGACTTTGATAATCCGTTATGAGAAAAATATGCAAGCTACAATTGTTTCGTAAGAAGAAACTGTACCCACTAGTGTCGTCTACAAAACTAACAATATTTTATATAAATATAAAATTACGATTTATCACTTGGACACATCACTTAAGGGCGCCGCCTACCCGCGCGTGAGAGGCTCAAAACCGACGGAGTAGTAAGGTCGACCTTGAAGCGCGCGTCAAATGCCGCGTCGCCTCAACGAGACAAGCGCTGAACTAGCTTGCAAGGTTCCCGCCGAACGGTTTTTACTATGAGACACTAAGCGGTGACCTTAAAATCTTATTGGTGGAAAGTCTGCAACTAAGTTCAGTGCAGGTGGCAATATGAGTTTCATATACATCCGTTTAGTACATTTTGAAATACAGCAGTCTGAAAAGGGCGTTTTTAGCCATGTTGGAGGGCTTGGAAACAGAGCTTTTAATAAGCGTGGTGCCTAAAGGCGCCCACCTGGTGGCCGTGTGTTAGTGTGAGTGAGGCACGACTCTAAGGGCGATGTTGACCGGCTCATTTGGCGCTGTATCGCCTCTACCGCATGACACTGAAACAGCGTGCAGTGGTATCGTAGGACACTCGCCTGACTGACACTTGCAGTGGTGACCTCATATTTTTATTGGTGGAAAGTTTTAAGTAAAGTCCAATACACCTCTCTATTGTGGTTTCACACGAATCCCTTCAGTTGTTGTTTAGATATAATATACTGAAAAAGCCGTTTTCAGTTCATTTGAGGTGCTCTGAAATGGTCTTTCGAATTAACGTGATGTTTTAAAACTACTATTCCGCGGTCGTGTGAAGTGTTTGTTCTTTTCGTAAATCCACACATTAGAAACACGTTTAGTAGTTTCTTAGATAAAAAGCGTTCTGCTAGCACGCTGCAACGCTGGCTACAAGGCAGGCGCGGTCTACCACAATTTTCATCATAATTTTTATTTTTTATTTGTACCAGATCCATTTCGTCTTATTTTAGACACAAAATGTGACTAAATTTGACTCTTATTAAATTTTTTTTATCTCTCATAGTTTTCGCGTAATGGCTTGTAAAAGACATATTTTGCATGTTTCCGTTTTAACGACTACACTTATTATTGCATTTTTAAAATTTTTATTTTCAGTTTCAGCATTTCTTTAAAATTCAAATAATTGTTATTCTTTATTTTTATGAGCATGACATTGTAGCCTGCAAAGTCTTTATCCACTGTGACTTTTTTGAGTTCGGTATATCAGATCAGTTGGTTTTAGTGTAGTAGTTAAAACGGAAACATGCAAAATTTCATAAGAGCCAAATTTAGTCACATTTTGTGTCTAAAATAAGAAGAAAAATATCTGGTACAAATAAAAATAATGATGATGAAAATTGCGGTAGGCCGCGCCCTTAACAGTGAGGTTCTGACCTTGTCTGAAGTTTATTTTCTTTTCGTACTTTGGCACAATGGGCACACGTGGAATATTTTCGTAGAAAAAACTTGTTTACACTGCAACGCAATTGAAGCGTGTGGTAGGCGGCATATTTAAGTGCGCCGCCTACCATGTGCTTCAAATACGTTGTAATGTGCGGGGAAATACGCACTTTTACGAAACTGTTCCACATGTACCCATTGTACCGTTGTACGAAAACAAAACCCACCTCGGACAAATACGGAATATCATTGTCAATGCTCATTAAAAGTACTGTATCTAAGCCGTCCAACACAACTATAAACGATCTTTTTAGACTTCCGTACTTCGAAATGTACTAACCAGATGTATGCGAAACTCAGAAACGTGCACAAAGCTTTGCTACAGATGTTAAATCACCAATAAAATTATACACAGTAAAACAATTATTGTAGGTTTTTGGAAACCTGTTTCCAAGAAAATTGTTTGTAGCACTACAGAAATGTTTAGAGAAATTTTCAAAAAACGTGTACTTTTACAAATTTATTTGTATATTTACAAACATTTCTGTAAATATACAAACAAATTTTGTATATTTACAGCTAATATCTGGTTCACTTTACAACAACGGTTTGTAGTGTTACAAAAAAATTTTTGGAAACTTGTTTCCAACATTTTTCTTTGTAAAAGTATGAATTTTTATGTAAAATGTGACAGGTATCCTAGATTTACTTTCTCTCTTAATGGAAATATTTTCTCATTAACAATTATTTTACTATTTCCTAAAGGTGTTCACTATAATTTTAACCACTTTAGAAGGTTTCTGACATCTTACTTTTATTACCTGACAGATAATGTTCTGATATTATGTTACAAGATTTCCCTTGTAAATATACAAATTTTTTTTACTGTGTATGGTCACCACTTAGGGTAATAAAAGGTCCCAAAGTAAAAATTAATAGGTGAGAATCTTACCCTCTAGGTCAGCGCTTGGGCCGTGCCGACGTGGCATTTGACGCGCGCTTCAATATCTCCTTATATCTCCGTCACTTCTGAGTCTCTAACGCCTAGGTGCATGAACAGTAACGTAGTGTGTTATGAATAATCTTTATGTACTCTATAAAGAAACGCACCAAACTATGCGTCTACGTTTTTTTTAATAAAACACACCCACTAGAAACATTCTTTGGGAGGGGAGGGGATGGAGGCTCAAACTAATTAACAAC
The DNA here is from genome assembly GCA_003012365.1 of Medauroidea extradentata. Classification (NCBI taxonomy): domain Eukaryota; kingdom Metazoa; phylum Arthropoda; class Insecta; order Phasmatodea; family Phasmatidae; genus Medauroidea; species Medauroidea extradentata. The sequence continues at coordinate 70,260 of PNEQ01088410.1, read as the reverse complement.
GAATATTTAGGCTGTTCTATTTATAAAATTATATTTCTGAGTCGTAAAAAAAGAGAAGCATTTGCTTGACTTTACGGTATACTTTCCACAAATAAAGTTATATTGTTACAGCTAAATCTCTTACAAAAAAATACTAGAACAGAAAAAGCGCGCCAATTTACTGTTGTACAAACAAAGGCATTTCATGACACCTAGTCTCGTCAGTATTAATTAGACTACCATTTTTATTGACTACGTAGAAAAAAATTGCCCGACTGGAACACTTAATTAAATTAAAGACTTAAATTACTTTTTACTTTTGTATTTACAATTTTTTTTCTCACAACACTTGCAACATTTATATTCCTTTAATTCATAGCTATATAATTAAATATTTGCATTTGTTATTTACAGTACCGGGTATTCTTCCATTTTACGAGGAAGTAATTGATATCTCCTTATTAGAATAGGCTGTTTTAAAATCACGTAAGTCGTTTTTGGTCTGGTTGTAATAAGCTATATACTTGCTGTGGTTCAGTTTTTCACGAAACGTGTCATTGCTGTACCACTTTAAAAAAAATTGTAAGTTAATCATTATTTCGTGATCCGAACCCGTCAAAAATTTCAAGAGTCACTGCGCACCCCCCCCCCCCCAAATGAAAGTAATAAATTCTAAATAAGTTTTTAGACTTGTGCATTGGTATTAAATTAAATGAATAATTGGTAACAAAAATATTCTAAACAACAATTTACAGCTCTTTTATTAATCGGTATATTGTATGCCTTGTTTGTCGTTACAATTAATGACCCCTTTTAAGTTTTGGGCTGCAAGAATTTCCCGCACGTACATATTATCGTACTCTGTCCTGCACCATTATTAAATGGGATTGTTAGACAATTTTATTGTATTTTCAATTTTAAATTTTTGATTTATAACATTTATTCAAACTGTATTATATAAAATTTTCTCTTCGACGATGTACTCTTAGTAAACTGCTAGACATAAATAATATTGTAATATTTCATTAATTTGTCATGCAGAAGCATTGCAACGACATTCTGGTAAGTTGACCTATAATTCTCTTGCAATGATTCTGCATGACAAATAAATTAATGATTCCATTATTATTTATGTCAAGCAATTTACGAAGAATATTTCCTACGCTTTGTCGAAGAGAAAATTGCGATAATACAATTTGAATAATTGTTATGGTTCAAAAACTGAAAATACAGTAAAATTGTCTAACACTTCCCCTTCGGAAACGGGAATAGCACGTTCGTTAAACACTTCATCGCCTCTAGGCGCGAAGGACTAAACTATCATACTGTGTTTTCGTAGAAACCGTATTTCAATGGGACTTCAAGCAATGACCCTGTTATTTCATTTGTGGAAAGTATGTGGTAAAGTCCAATGCACGTTTCTATGATTTAGTTTCCCGATTACGGTTGATATATTTTCTCAGCTACAGCAATGTGTAAAAGTAATTTTTAGCACTTTTGAGGAGCTTGTAAATCATGTTTTTAATTAACGGAAGGTATTTTCAAAACCATAGGGATACTGTTTGAAGTGTGTCTTCTTTTAGTAGATAAACTCTTTGGAAGATTTTTTAATGGTCACACAAGAAAAAATACTTTTCGTACCACGCTACAGCATGGCTCACGCGCCAGGTTCGTTTACTCTTAAGGCCTTCTAAACAGCTGCTAAAACAGTTGGAACTGCTAACAGGCATGGCGGTGACCAGGAGACAAGAACCAAACAGAAACTGGTCTGGACCTGGACTTAGACCTGATATACAAAGCGCCGTCGTACTGGGAGGTGGGTCGTGCAATTCTAGTCTCCACAGCGTCATGGCTACCACGTGAATGTCCTGGCCCACCCTCCCATGAAGGGCGCTTGATGTATGGCGAGGGGTAGCGGCGTATCTGTAATGGCGACCAGGCGTCCTTTCACCCCGCCGTATTAACACGGCGGAAACCAGTCCTCGTACTCAAGGGTAGGGGTCCAGTCAGGAGCTGGTCATTCCACGAGTCGTTAGCGAATAAACAAATGTCAACCCTGGACATTGAGACGTCAAGAATACTACGAGGGCAAGGGTTACTAAATAAACCAGCTCAGGACACCTGAAAGGTGCTGTATTCTGATGACGCTTCTCGACTTGTGCCATAACTCTGTTTGTTGTTCTGGCCACGCAAAAGTCTCGGGGGTCGGATAGAACAAGACGTTTCTTGCGCCGGCGGCTGTCAACCGCTCGTCTTTTGTCCGCCGGCGAAGTCATGGGAAAAATTCAACGAGCCGTGAATGTCGCGCTGAACGCTGCGCGCGCGTGGGACCTGACAGTCGAGAACATCATATTCCCATAGAATTCGTATAGTCTGCAAGAAGAGGATTCACCCGCACCGGTTTCCACAGGTCAATTCTTGTACGCGTCCCAGGTGTGTGGAAGTTAATTCAACCTTTCAACACTGTAGTCACACCGGGCCCAAACTCTGATCCCGAGATCTTCCGAATAGAACAGAGGTGAATGGCTAATCTCTAAAGAAATTGTAGATCTTTAACGAAGAAACCTGTTCTCCAAAGTTCTTCCTTGGAAAACTCCACTTTTTTTTTTTTTAACGAATTCAAATTATGTTTTTGTAACATTAGGCCTATGTTACAACCTTAGCCTACTTGCAATGCGGAAAGGTGAAATTTTAATTATTTTATTTCTTCTGATAGTAAAACTAAAATTTTTTGGATGTGAACCTGTGTCCTTGGACTTTTTTACTACGTACTACACTTTTTAATGTGTTCCATACAGTTTAACAATTTAACTATTTTTAATCTAGAGCGCGGTATTTATATACACATTCACTTTGTTACAGAAAATGCAAATTATAGTGATTTGGATTTATATATTAGTAATGATCATTGCCAATACGCCCGTAACTTTTGCTGACTAAAGAGTTTTTCCACGTCTTCTTACAAAAATACCTTGTGCTTTTACAAATATTTGTGAAACTAAAAGAAATTATTTGTAATTTTTAGAAACAATTTTATTGTGTACTGCGCATTTGTACGTGGAGTACAAAAAAACTATGTATTATATTTACGTTAGCTGCAAATGAAAACACTTATCCGTAACGTTTACGACAGTTGAATATGCTGAGGTGAGTCACATAAGGAAGAACTGATGTTCGATTTTCACACATAAACAAAACTCAAATCCAGTAAACCATTAAAACTACTACAGCTAGTTGTAGCTAACGTAATCAAACTACTGTTCAACGTCAATATGTTTCCTATGAGCCGATTAAATATCGCATAAAATAGATGCAGTACTAAATTTTCCCCAGCGTTGCGAATAATTCACCTAAGTGTACAATAACAGTTTTATGGCACGGCAAATAATATGATTTGTTGTGTGTTTTTTCTCAACGACAGCTACTCTCTATAACCCTTACATATACCTATCTATTGCACGCGTCCCACGTTTATCGTTTTCAGTCTTAAAAGTATTTTCACGGGAAAAATTAGTTTATACTTTCAAATCCTTTTTTTAAAAGGTGGTATATTAATGTTGTTATTTAGAAAATTATTTCTCCTTTGTAGTCTTGTGTGTGTATGTGCAAAAATTTTAGGTAGATTTTAAACAAGAAAAATTTGTACCGAGCAGAGAAACCAACAGGCAGACAAGAAAGCAAGTTAATGTTGAATTATTAGTAAGTTCTGTGGTTTTATAAAATTATCAAGTCTCAAGCTCACCGCGGGATGTTAGTTTGAAATCGATTGCAAAATTTGCACCGAACAGGCAAACAGACAAGGAAGCTAATAAAAATGAGTGTTAAAGCATACTCACATCAGTCTAAAATGACGTGGTGCCTTTTTTTGGATGTAACTTTCTTAAGTCTCACAGACATTTTTTGTGGACAGTGCAGCTTAATAAGTCCAGAACTTCAATATCTTAAGGTATAGCCTAATATATTCTGCGTAGTTATCTTCAGTTTGAATTACTATTTGGTTTCCTGTGCTGACAATATCGTTTAACCTTCACTCGCCATTCGGTAATGTTTCACGACAAAAAATAAGAAAATAACCATTTCAACGTGTTAAAAAATCACAGGGCGTACAACACATTATTTCTTTTGAGGACCATAAAACAACTTTACCTTTACTTTTTTGTACTGAATTCCAGAGTATTGATACTGCTCAACTTTCACACCATGCCGTTGTTACTTGATTTTTGCTTTATAAAGTCACAAGAATGTTACAGAAACAATTCAATAGGAAATCTACTCTACGTAATGTTCAGGCAAAGCGGTGAATTTTAAAAATCCGTTTATTTTTCTTACTGTGTTAATATTTTAAAATAGTTTTATTAATGTTATGTACTTTTTTCACCAGTTACGAATTTATACTCAAGTGTAAAGGTACGCTACACGTTTTAAATACTCCATTTATAGTATATATACCTAACAAACGTAAAAAAAATACTTTCACATTTATGGTTATCTTATTTAATAGCAGAGGTTTCTTGCGTGGTGGCACAATTTTCAGTGCCCAGGGATTCTGCCGGATTCCCGAGGTCGTCTCGGCGATTAATCGCAAGCCTGGGGTTTACGCGGGGAAACGGGCGGCGAAATCGTCGTCACGGTCGTAAAGTGACGTTTTTTTATTTACCCTGTGGACACCTGCCCTTCCCTCTCCCCGCCTACGTCGTATGTGCGACCCTGCTACCACGGGGAATGTTACTGTACGCGTAACAAAACATTCACGGGCCGGCGAGACCGTCGCTTGACTGGACGTATGGTCGGTTAGGCCACTTCCCTCCCTCTATATATCCCCTCACCTTCGTGGTTCTGTAGTCGCGTTGATGCATAGGCGAGAACATACAACATCGGTTGGGCCCATATGCTTCTTACCCCTTCGCCACTGTTTTGACAAAAATTCATTCCCACCTAAACACCATCCTCCCTTCTTTTCAGTCATCTCTCTCTCTCTCTATTTTATCCCATTCCCTTAGTTGATACAAAATAGTTACCATATTTTGCGCAGACAACCTGTACAGGGTGTCCCGGAATAACGTTTAAAGCTCTTCGTCGCGTTCTAGGGGATGTGAATACGAGTAAAAATATGTATACTTAGTGTCACAGAGACGGGAAAGTATACACCTAAACTGACCCACACCTGTGGTCTTCTAGGGTCATAATCTCCAAAGAAATAGCAACTAATTGCAGTTATGACGTCAAACTATGCGTTAAGTGGGCCGAGCTAACAGTTAGGAGGGGAACGCAGATGTATAGATCGCATCGCTCCAAGGCGATTACGATTTGATGTCCAGTCGGGGTCACTCCCAGGATCTCGCATGTGGGATTTGTATGTGGTGATACCGAAAGTTGACGGGATATCATGGGAAACAGTAGTTTTCTCTGCCCTTTCATTCCGGGCTATCTCTATAATCACCTCAATCATCCTTATTCGAAATTGTTGCTATTTCAATGCAGATTGCGACCTCAGAATCCACAAATTGTGTGCCGATTTGCGGGTACTTTCCTATGTATATTATATCATTTTACTCGTGTTCGCATACCCTAAAACGTGGTAAAGAGCTGTAAACTCCCTGTACAAATGTAGTAAAACTTCTTCTCATCAGTGTGATTGTGGGTCTGAAAAGCAGACCATCCAACAATTTTGTGGAGAAGTAAAGCCTATTTGCCTGTCCTGCGGGAGCCTGAAAGACTTTCACGATGCAACACGGCCTGCCCTTGACAAGATTTCAAATTTGAACATCGTCTTGTAAATTCCAAAACTTTCCATTCTTGCTGAATGTTAAATGTTTCTTAGATTCTAAGTGTATACTCGTTGGGTTTACTATTACCATACACTAAATAAATAAGTCACCATATCACTACACCATTGATGCTGTTGGATGTGATGTCCTCGCTATTGGCAATCCACCACACAAAAATGTATATATACTCTTTTCCAAGTTACTAAGCTTCACTATCAGCCTGTCGCTTGAAGAATAACGGGATGTACAGAGGCGAAATTGGTGTCACGAGCAAAGGTCTAATAAAACGGTTCTCGGTCGCCAGCAAATCAGTTACGTAGGCCTATCATATTTGCCAACTATACATACAATGGTAGCATTGAACTCGATGAATGTTAAGGGCGACCATTATCCTTTATCTTAACCTTTTTTTTTTTTTTTTTTTCGTTTTCATCTGCTTCCTATACTATCATTACTACTTTGGAATATAATATGTAACAAGTATCTACTGGGGAAGATGAAGTAACTATTTGTGAGTGTTTTCAGATATGGCATAAGATAATGTAAAGAAACAATATAAAAATAAATGTTTCATTGCTTGTTCGTCTTCTATGCATTCTATACCATTCATCCTATTGAGATGAAACTTTGGTGAGCTATTGTGCGTGCACCCGCAAAATTTCTGCCAAAAAAGGGGATGGCAAAATGGGATGGAAGGGCAGAACGGGTTACCCAAATATTTAATGGGCATTGCAACGCATGCCGGGACAACTAGTGATAAGTTTAGGGCAATTATTCTGTTTTACAGAAAAAAAAAACTATCAACTGTAATCAAACAATGTTTCATAAATAGACTAGAAGTAACATTCAATCAGGGCTGACTTAAGAAAATGCACGAAGCTATGGCATTGTCAAAATTATAGACTATTACCTGAGCTGCAGAATGAGATGAAAATTATATAAATTTATTAAAGAAGGCGTGTGGGGTTTCTTCTAACAGAACAACACGCCAACTACACTGAAGCATATTGTATATTATTGTACATATTTTGTGATGAAAAGCTTTGAAACGCATTAACACTTTTGTTAATTTGTTACGCGGAGTAAAAAGAGGAACTCAGAATGTTTATTTATTAATTTGAACAAAATAAAATTAATTTAGTGTTGTAACAAAATATAATTGCATAGTATGCGTTTTAACGAATGCATATTGTTGCAGTAATTCATCTGTAAATTCGTCCCAGCAATTTTGAGAGAAGAAACATTTTCTGCTTTAGAAAAATATCGTTTGTAATAACAGCGTAGTAGTCATGAGAAATGTAAGGTATTTTAAATAACATGTGCATCTAAATCAATGTTTGTGGATTGTTATTGGTTCATAGTTGTATGACGATACTTACGCGATGAACCTCTGCAAGTGGTATATTTTCTTCTATTTTTTAAATGCTTTCTTCGAGCAGGTTCCATAACTTCGAAAATGATTTTTAAACTGAAAACAAGACGATAGCAATCATAATTACATTTATTTTATGGTTTAAAATTCAGAAGAAAAAACATACATCAAGTTTAAATATGCGCATGTCACATACATAGTAAATATTTGGCAGCAATTCATTCGACATACTGTGAGCTTCACGTTTATTACAAAATTATAAAAAACTTAAAACTATGTCAGAACAAAGCAGTATCACAAACACTCAGAGAGACTTTGAAATTAGCATATACATTTCTCACGTGAAATGCAGACAATATTAACTGACAAATGCGTAATATTTGTCGGATTTTGAATTTTCGATGTTTCCAGGAACAGTTGGAACGTGTTCATACAAAGCACTTAACAACGTTCAAAACACAAACATGAGAGTTATATGAACATGCTGCAGGTAATACAGCAAACGCAAAGGATGACAGAAGCACACACATTTAATTTGCTCAAAAGTTTTAATATCTGTCTTTAAAATAAGTGAGATCATATGAACCATTTTCTAGAAACCTACAAAACCTGTTTTAAAACTGTTTATATTTCAGCACAGAAAATTACATGCAAAACCGGAACAAGGGGAGGATCGAGGTCTTATTACTTAGTTCCAAAAGTGTAAGTGTAAAATGTATGTTTCGAAAATAATAAATGATGGGTAATTTTTTTCTTTCCTACCGCAGTGCTTCACAAAGGCCCTTTTACACAATCAAATATTTCTTGAATTAAATTCCTTGAATTCAGTTTATTGATTAGCAAAACAATTCAAGTAATGTGATCGAATAAATATTGAAGCGACCATTTGAACTGTTATTTCACAAATTGCAAACAAACGATGCACAAAATAAAAAAAAAATTCGGCAAACTACAATTTATTTACTAACCATTCACGACACAATAATACTTGGTTAGATCTGTACAAAATTTCTTATTATTTTTTTATATATTTATGTAAAAAAATTATGATCATATTTATGTATAATTTGGTTTAATTCGCACATTATCTGAAATAATAATGTCAGAAAAACATCTCTATTTTAAATATTTTTATTCAAGAAACTTTCAAACATGTTCGAAACAAAAATAGTTGACGAAATTAAAGACCTTTAATAAATTGAAAAGCAAAATGTCAGCATGGCGACACATGCCATTCAATAAATCTGAATTAAAATGAAAGCAAAATTTGATCGTAAGGAAAGGCCTTAAGAAATTTTACCAGCAAACTTTCGTTTGAAGGTGTTATCTTTTTAATTAATCCATAGAGAAGTAATTTTTCTTATTCTTATATTTGTTCCCCGTTAAAACTCCTTTGCTGCTAGTTTGGTACGAAGAGCTGTTAAACAGTAGGCGGTATATATAGCTACTTTCGCGTAAGTTATGGAGTCTTAGATCACGCCAGCAAACAAATACCCGATAGAACGGCCTTCGTAAACGGCGTGAAATGACGCCGCGTTATTTATCCTTCGCGGTTTTACAATCACCTGAAGTGATTTACGGCCGGGGCGTAAAAGTGGAGTTTAGGAGGTGCTGCGGACACTTATAATCAGCGTCGGTAATCATCTCGCTATAAAAACTTGTAAACGAACTGCTTCTGTGGGGAGTAGGAGAGATGATGCCTGTATACGACCGCATCAAAGTCCCCGTACGGTAAACATTGTGTTTGCCTCCGCCTACTAACTACCCTCTTTTTTTCAACCCCCCTACTTTACCCTCCCTTACATTCACACTCTTCCCACCTTCGCCCACGCCTGCACTTTCCCAAGTCGCGTAGGTTTACACGTGGAACGAGAGGGCATAAACATGCGGTACGTCACTCGCTGCCGGAAACTTGACGCGTGTACCAATAGAACCCGCCCAGCGAGGTGCGAAGGGGTGGGACGAGCCATGTTTTTTTTATTTTTATTTTTTTTTTTTCGCAGGGGTTCGCGCTGACCGAGTGGACGTAAATCGTTCGCGGCGCGCCGGGCGAAAGAAAGATCTATTGTAAATTAACTCGAGCGATGCGGCCCGGGAGAGATTTATTCGTCGACTCTCGCGTCGTAAAACGAGCGATGCCGAAATAAAGTGCAAGGGTAAAAAAAATGCAGTTTTTTTCGTACGACCTATACTTCATATATACAGCGTCATTTTAGTTAGCATTTTGAAATGCATTTTATTAGTAAAAAATTACCTAGCGAGTTGAAGCAATGGTAACACGTTGGAATAGCATTATGGAGGAATCGAGTTTGGATCCTGGCATCCTGAATTAGTATTTTTGTTGTTTCCCAACATCGTTCCAGGGAAATGCTTTGATCGAATTTTAACAAAGAACATGGCCGCTTCCTCTACTTGTTCATTTTATAATGACAATTTGTGTGTCTCCGTCTCTCATAACTTTGCTGTCGACTAGACATAAAGCCTAATTAACATACGTTCAAAGACATTACTCTCTTTATTTCTGAGATCGTAAAATAATACTACCACATTCAGTTCGGAGATTAATCATCAATATAGGTAGGAAATTTCGCGAAAAGATTTTTGCATCACTTTGTTTTACTGCCTTACGTGCGCACCTGCATCTCGCCTTTCTGGCCAGTGATTGGATGCGGTAACATATTTTTGCATTTTTAAACAGATATTGAAATTTCATTTAAAATTTCAGCAAATTAAATACAAAAATTTTAATTTTTTTGTTTTTATATGTGTCAAGTCATAGCCTACGACATTGTTATACACTGTGAATTTTTTCGGTTTGGTGTGTCAGTTTATTTTAGTGGCGTGCATAAAACCGTAAAGTGCAAATTTTGATGTTTACGACTTATTACGAAAAAACTATGAGAGGTACACAAATTTCCTAAGAGGAAGATTTAGTCACAATTTATGTCTAAAATAAGAAAAATAAAATATGGTACAAATATAAAAATTAAAAAAGACGGAAATTGAGGTGACCGTGCCCTTACACCTGCAAATCACAGACGTGATGTGTGGCAGTTATCCATGTACTGATTGGCACAGTCAAATGAATAACGACTCTGCACAAAAACACTCTGTCAATAACCTTGAAGTTGAACTGCAGGTGTGCACGTAAGGCACTGAAACAAAGTGGGGCAAAAATCTTTTCACGAAGAATTCATGTCCCTAGTCATCAAGCTCCCAACGTAAGGCTAGGGGAAATGTATTCAGGCAGTGACACGGGTATAACAAAGGTATTATTGAAGTACTTCTGTTTCTTGTGTTCATTTAGCCACAATGTGCCGGGCCGGATAGAAACCTGTGATTGGTAGATAAGCAGCCAAGTCTGCTTGGCGCCAGTTTCTAGCTCAATGTACAGTCGGACTTGACGCCTCGTCCAACAACAGGTCACAAGTGATGGAACCAATGGCTTGGAGAATCAGGAACAGGGAGGGAAACAGGACTGTACGAAAAACGTTATCAGAATTTGCCTGTTGTGATTTCGGAAAACCATGGAAAATAAAATCAGGATAACTTGGCTGGGAAACAGAAACCCATTACTCGCGACATCTCACCGCTTCGCTCAATAATCCTTTCTAAGCCGAATATATCGACAAACTCATTTCATCCTAGTTTATTATTGTTTCTGTAGTGCAAACTCTTTTCACTCAAGCTCACAGTATTATTCTTCGCAATAGAACAGAGGATATAAAAAATATTTCTTCTCTGACGAAATAACAAGAAACGTCTTGATTGCTGCACACAGAATCTTCCCCTGATTACTATCAAGATACGAGCTATGTTTAGATAAATAATGGGCAATGGGCGTTTCTTACCTGTAACGGTAATGTCCGCCACAAAACTCTGGACTTACCCTCCTCCCCTGAAATCGAACACGAATCTCCATGGTGGGAGGCGACTGAACTGACCATTACACCACCATGACCTCCAAAATATATCCAACAAAATCTATCGGTGAATACCGCAGCCTACCCAAGCGAGCAAGAAAATTATTTTTCTTTCAAACAACGTAGCAGGATAAGAATTCGCTTTCAGGACCTAGACTGGAACAAGTCAGACTCTGGCCTTACCAACAGTGAGTCTTCCCAAGAACATGGCGTCGCCAGTCAAGTAGAAAATGAATTCCGCTTCAACGTAGTCAGTCAGCGAACATCTACACATCAAAGAGACCGCCACGCCCTTTGGCTTCGACATGCCTGGGGCTGTGAAGAAGTCGTTTCATTTTCGGGCGTCAAATTGTAGGCTACTGCCAAACTGCTGTACGCTCATCTGGGGTCTATCATTGACCGAGGTGTGTGGCCGGGTCCCACTGAACGTTCCTGGACATCAGAAATGTTCGCAGGTACAGTTGTCTAACTCCTAACTTAGCCACAGTGGTATGGACGGCAATTAATAATGAGCAAAAAATAATTTAAATCACTGGCACTGTTGCCTCTTGGCACGAATTTAAGTAAACGTAAAATATGAAACTCCACGTGAGTTACATTCGCTCTTGCATCACTGTTTATTGAGTTCAGACTTTGTACCAATAGGAAACCTTCATAAAAGCACTAATTCCGGTGCTTTGTCAGATATACGACTGGCCTCTGACTGAAGTAACAGCCAATGAAATAGTAACTGAGGATAGAAAGCACATAGGACTGTAGAATCCAGGTGGCAGGTTGGTAAAACCGCGAAATTTTCGGGCCTTTATACATTACTAGGAACCTGAAATCTTCACAAAAATTTTTTAACCAGTATGTTTCAACACCTTACGTGAAAAATGGCAGCTCTATTGTATGTATATAGGCAATGTATGTTTTTGCAGAGATGTCTTTCATTTGACTGCGTAGATCAGAACAAGGTATTTCTCGATACTCACGTCTGTGATACGCGCTGAAAGATTTTGAAATAATAATTATCACTGGCAGGTGACAAACAGTTGAGAGCTGTGATGGTGACTGTTATTTACTGTGCTTACTGTTAGAATATTTTACTCTTGGCGTTGCCAACCTCTATCGGGATGGAGGAATTATTAAATTGTATATAAGAGTCAAATTAAATTACACGATTTATTTACAAAACTCATTGACATTATTTACAAAGCGGCATATAACAGTTATTTCCTCCAATTCACAATCATATGAACTTAATACAGAACCTAATATTCTTACACTACACATCGCGTTAATACTGTTGTCGATTACAAATAGTGTTTCAAATTAGATCGGGCACTTAGGGGTTTAAATGTCTTATTTCTGACTCATATCATTGATATCAATAACCGTATATTTTCTTACTACCAGTTTAACCTTCTCGACCGTCTGACAACAAATGTACCGGTTGCGCTCTATCAGTAGCACTCCCGTCACAGCATACTACTCGTCGATTCGCCGCCACCACTCGCCTACTCCAACATTGTTTTATTAGTCTATGTAACACCTGGCACACCTTTGTACTTGGCGCTGTTCGTTATTGGTCGGCTTACAGACAATGCAATGCCTATTATACAGTGCCCCAAGCAAAGAGCTTAGGCAAAATTATTTCAAAGTTTTAATTTCAGCAGTAAATACAATTTTATTTTATTTGTGGCAAAATTCGGTTTACGCGTTTGTGTAGTTTTTACGAGATGTGTGTGAATATTGGGAAGACAGTGACACTGTACTCTTACAAGATTTTTCTTCAGTAACAGAGAAACGTTCATCGAAGTTTTGCTCATGCAACATTCTGGCACAGTCTTAAATGTGTTACCTAATGCGTGTATGGTGGCGAAGTGTATGCGACTAACTTCGAGCTCCATAGAGTGTTTTCAAGCCTTAAAAGTGTTAAGGGCCAAACAATCACTGCCGACATGGCCGCTGTTTGGTCTACTTACTGGGTGCAAACTCATCCGGATCATTCTTCGCACTCCCAGTTTTAAGTACAAAGGTGGTTCCATCCAGAATATTCCAGTTGCCGAGCTTCATTTCTTTACTCGCCTTTCAGCAACACTCACGAAGGAACTGAAAGGTGCGGCCACTTGCCTCCAACCACGTCAATCTGGGTTCCATTCCCGGCTGTGTTAGATCCCGATTATCGCGCGTGGAAAACATGGCAGGCGTTGCCGTTGGCCTGCAGGTTTTCTCGGGACACTCCTAAGTTGTCCGTCTGTGAATACATCCTCTGCTCCGTACTCGCTTCATGTCACTTCTCATCAGAACTCATGACTTTCTCACTTTATTTAAAATAATCTTAGCTCTTTGCTACATGCCAACTGGCCATGGCCGATTTTTCATTCTTCTTCCCTTTTATTGTTCTTCTTCCTTCTTACTTCCCCGTGTTTCTTCTCTACTGACTATAGACGCCCAAAATTAACCAGCAGACAAGAATCCAAACGGCTTTACAATAAAAACACTTTCGTTGCCATAGCAAAATGTTTTTTTTTTTCAAATATGAACCACTGCGAAGTTATTTTGCCGCGAAGAAAGTTTTGTTTAAAAGTTACAGTATTCGTAACAAATATTGTGTTATTAGTAAGATAATTAATTATTTGAAAACATTGTGGGAAGATAGTTTAGGGATTTCTAACAGAAGATAGAAAATTTATTATCTTTACTATATTGAAACTTACGTTGTTTTCAAAGAAAATTTTTAAAGACAAATTTATCAATCAACTACGTTTTCCACATTTCCTGGAAGGCAATATTTCTTTGCGGTAGGGCCTAAGTTAATTACCTTCGCTGCGAAGTTACTTTTCAGTGGCTGATATTCAAACAAAATTGTGTTAACGAAAGTGATTTATACATAATATTGTAAAAGGATAATATGGGAAAATACAGAAATTTAGTATTGTTAAAGCGGAGACGTTTTACCAACTGTGTGAACTAGAAACACTAGCAAAATTCACGTTGTTATATCTCTATTTTCTATGGTGGTTATACATTTACGAACTAAATTTCTCTTAAGCTAATAGTAAGAAAATGTTTTTATAAATAATTTAAAATTTTACTTATCAAAATTATAACTAAAAGAGCAAACTATATTCTAAAATCATGATTACATATCAATTTAGTTACTTATAAATATAAAACTAATCTACCCACAGAACAGTATACTTTTGTAGAAGGAACAACGCTTATATCGGCGTGAACTGGAATAAAATAACACGTCTCCTTTATTTCTTCTGACTTTCATATATTGTCCTTGTACAGTATTTCATTTAACTGTGTGTAGGCATGTTCGACGTCTTGTGTTGGCCGACAATGTCGTGGCCTGCCGCAGGGAATGCTTCGAGCTCTAATTATCACTTCTCGGGAGATTACATTTCTTTTGTAAAGCGGTCACACACGTCAATACCATCACATACACTCTAAAAAATAGTTTGTAAATTAGCCACACTTGCGTATAGGTGTATTTAATAAAATAGGTACGGTAGAATTGTTTCCCAGACATCCATGGTAGCAATCCTAAACTTGTTTATAAAACAGTCAAATGTATACTGAAGTTACCAGACTTGTATTGTAACAAGTGTAAAAGTTTGCATATTTACAAGGCGGAAGTATGGTAACTGTACCACACTGCGTTTAGGTTAATGACATCCTAACCATTTTAGGAAGTTTTTTTTACAGTGTTGAGGCTCGTTTCCAGTTTAATTACAGGCTGTGCACTGATGTACAGGTCAGTAAATTCTAGCGTATCACAAAAAAAAAAAAAAACCAATAGCGCAGATTTTGCAGATCCCTACTAATCGTCCCTTCGTCAACGAGACTACGCTTATTTTTAAACCGAGCGAGATGGCGCAACGATAACACGTTGAACTCGCATTCGGGAGGACCCGTATTCGATCCCCGGCTCCGGCCGTACTGATTTCGGTTTTCCATGGTTTCCCGAAATCGCTCCAGGCGGATGATGGGACGGTTCCTTAACAAAGACCATAGTCGACTCCTCTCCCAGCTCCTGTCACTGTACGATGACGTCACTGTCGACGAGAAGTAAAACCTTATTTACCTTACCGTTACTTTACGTTACAAGTTAGGAAAATAATCGAATTTCTAATAGACTGTTTTGGCGAGGGAATATTTCTGCCGCTATTTGCGCAGTGGGTAAAAGGTTAAATAAAATTCTAGATGGTAACATAGTTAACCTTCGCTATGATACGTGAAAATAAATAACTCTACATTTATTTATTTATTTATTTTTTTTTTTTTTTTTTTTACTGAAGAACAAACTCATTTTTGCTTTTTCATTTTATTCGTTAGTAAATTTTTAATCACTTTCATTATCACAAAAGGTTTCTTGCAGTTCATTATTATTTTACCGAAAATTACAGCAACTTAATTTGGCCCCTACCGAAAGCAGCGCGACGGAATACGGAAATTGTCCCTTGCCAAACTAACAACATCAAACTTCCTAACCTGTGGTAGAATTAACCTTAACGAGACGTTTAGCTCCAGCTACTTACCTTGCCATTAAAAAAGCGATTTAACTCGAACCAGGCAGCGGCATTAACCTACATGGCGGAAGGGAAGCGGCATGTTGCTATCAGGATCAGGCTGGATATCGTTAGGCGCGAATCAGCCGGCAATGTCGTGTGTATAATCTCCCCTGGCCTTCCTCCCAGCCCCTCCCCCCTCCTCTACCTAACATCACACTAATGCACGGTACACACTACCCTTACTCCTCAACTCAATTTCTTAGATGATACTGTTCATAAAATTCGATTGAGATTTAATAACATAATTATGTAGCAAAACTTATGTTTTGTGTACACGTTATCACTGTTTAATTCATACGTTTCTGCACATAAAGAAAACAAATTATTTTTTATATTAGTAGTTACACTTAGGGACCTACAAAATTCGCGCAATTGTTTGTTAACAGACCAGACTTAGAAGTTCTGTATATACAGGATTACAGTATTAGTAAATATGATGGTATATCGTGAAAAATTGTTGTGCCTACATACCCTTGAAAACACTGTAGTTTCTTGCAACAAATATGATTTGGTGATGCACGTCTGACACAACATAGATGTCTGCAGACCAATAACAGGCATCAAACATTACAATAGCGGGATTCTTATTGGCTTTGTCAAATAGGGCAACAACTCCTCGTACATGTGAAAGCCAGTAATCTTTTGGTAAGCTGAGCGTACGTTAAAACTCAGCAAACAGTCAAGTTTTCCCGCGATAAACCATTATCCCTAAGTATGAGTTTACACGGGTCGTAGCCGCTATGTGATGTTAGCTACGTGTTTGACCGCTTTACAGCAGGTCGGTCACTCAAACCTGCAACAGTTAATTATTGGTCAGATGCATTTTACCCGGCAGACCAGGGCATTTTTTACCTATGGAGGAAGTTGGACGAGTATAAAACCATTTGGAGTCTAGTTTACTGGTAAGAAATAACGCGAATATTGCATTTCTCTAGTTGTATTCCTAATTGCAGATATACCGAGAACTATTTCACATGCAAGACGAGTGTGTAATTACAAATATTGAAATTATCCTGTATTATTTCAGGGTCCTACACAGTAAAAATTAGTAAAAATTTGCACTTTTACAAAAAGGTTTTTTGTAACACTGCAAAATGTTTTGTAAAATTTTCAAAACCTTCTACTTTTACAAATTGTTATATATATTTACAAACATTCCTGCAAAAAAAAACATTTTGTATATTTACAGCTATTGTCTAGTTCATTTTACAATATTTTTTTTAAATACAAAATGTTTTGTAAATTGTGACAGGTCTCCTACGTATATTTTGTTTCAAATCGAAAATTTTGCCCGAATAACATTTATTTTACTAGTTTACAAAGGTGTTCACGATGTTTGTAACCACTTTAAAAGGTTTCTGACATCGAACTTTTATTACCTGACTGATAATGTTCTGATATTAGTTTACAAGATTTTCCTTGTAAATGTACTTTTTTTTTTTTTTACTGAGTACCGTTGTGTGTTCAGTAGGAAACAGGAATTTTGTTTCTATTCAAATAATGTTTCAATCCTACTTATATATTGCACTGCGCATGCGCGTGAACATACACTACGATGAACAATTGAACGGGTTCTAACTTCTAAGGTACCTGTACCGAATACGGCCCGCTTATGGCTCACAATTGATGTGTGCCTAAGTCATTAATTATATTAATAATGTATCGCATGGATGATGTAAGCCAGATATTTATGGATGGCGTATGTTCTTACTGGAGACTACTGTGTATCAATCCCACATCGATCTCGGCATTACCACATAATGGCGACTATAAGCCATATTGAGAACTGGGCCATATTTGCTACAGATACCTCATTTGCACAATAATTACGTAATTCCGGCGGAAATCATCGTGGTTGCGGTACACGCTGTTGTAGTGCTACGTGTACTGAATTAGGTACGGAATTCTGTTCTTAATTATGGCGCGTGAGTCTTGCTGTAGCGTGGCACGGAAAGTATTTTTTCTTATATAACTATTAAAAAAAATTTTCTAATGCGTTTAGGGGCTGCGGTGATCGATGGGTCAGACCTCTCGCCTCCCACCACGGCGATCCGGGTTTGATTCCCGGCGGGGTCGGTCCGCGGATTTTCGCATGTGGGATTCGTGCCGAACGATGTCGTTGGTCGGCGGGATTTCTCGGGATCTCCCGTTTCCCCCGCCCTTTCATTCCGGTACTGTTCCATACTTACCTCATATCAACCCTCAGAAGCGCTAAAGACCTCGATGTTAAGCGCTGACCAAAATCACTCACTCACTCACTTATCTTATAGCCATCCCCGTTTCCGTGCCAAGGACGTAAAAAAGAAACTAGCGTCTACTTAATCTTAAGACGCACACAAACGAGCACCGTCACGCGTCATGGTAAAATCACAATGACGCGACAGTCACGACGCGAATGCCCGCGATGCGAATAACAAAAAATGTCAGCCAATCAGCGTCGTGGCGAACGTGCTGACGTAACAAACACCTCGGTGCTGATTGACTTACATATTTTGCTATCCACGTGGTGGACATTCGCTTCGCTTCTGTCGCGCCATTGTGTTTCCACCACCGCGTGAACAAAGCCTCGAGCGTCGCGTGAAGACACGTGCGGGTGAGACACGTGTACTTGTGTTTTCTGCATGCGGTAGGCGCGTGGGAGGCCCCGAAGATATTAAACGCTAACTCTTTTCCTCACGTACCGAAGACCACACTTGTCGCCACACTGTAAAAATGTATTGTTCATTTTAAATAAATGGAGACTAATTACCAATAAACGAACGACACTGTAAATATTTATTATGAATTTCACAAGAAATCGTTTTGTAACACAATGCCGCACATCTTGTAAAATTAAAAGAAAATTTTGTAAATTTTAATTGCTTTTATGATTTTATAATGTTTTTACTGTGTGGCACTGTCGATCCATTGTCCGCGGTTCGGAACCAGTACCAATAGATTAAGTTGTTATCATTATTATTTTTACTCCGTTGGCATCGCAGATACATTAATATTTTGCTATAACATTTGCTTAGGTTTTATATTTGTTCATTTGCCTATACGATACGAAGAAAAATATCACTTAAATTTAAATTTAAATAAAACATCAATGGAAGGACTCCATCAATAGTAGCTACGTGTCAAATATTAAATAAACAAATTATATTCGAACTATTTCACCACGGCCGTATTAAAAGTGTTTAAATAAACATCAAACCGTTTGCCATAATGATTGGTACTTACCGAGTATTTTGCTTTAAAAAATACTTACTGTACGGGTTGGTTTTAAAAGAAGTACGCTGCCACAGATGTACGGGAAACAATTTATTCATACCTACTTTCATAACTGTAATTATATCTGTAACAACAGTAACGGCAAACAAAGATTTATGATGTCTAAAATTCTATCAGTAAGTATTCTATTCGGCGATCTGGTTTAAATTCTATAAATTTTCCCAAGAGTAAAGTTATGACACAAAATACAAAAATTCAAGTTACTGGCGATCTCTCTATCTTAACATCCTTATACATCGGTATGCTGAATTTAGAAATATTTTTTACAGTACACACGCCGCCTTGACTCACATTTATATTCATGCAGGTGAGCAAGTCTAATCGTGTGTGCACAAAATATCTTTGTCGCTTTGTAGGAAATCGTTATTAGCTTCTAAGAATAGAATTTTAATATTTCTGAGTTTGAATATTCCAAAACAATGTCTAGTGCATTCGTAATATGAAGTATTCATGCAGACAAAGCGCAGCCAACAATTCTGACCTCTTCACGGGCAGTGATTTCTCTGCTGCTGTCAAATTGTGCACGATAATGATGGGACATTTCATCTCAATTCTTCAACCCCTTAATATTAACATTATTGAACCCGTACCGTATTTTTGGGTAAATTATCGTGCCATATTTGTACCTCCATATCCACTTTCTCAAACACTTATAACTAGGGACCCTTAAATTTCGCGAATTGATATAATAATACGTTAGATTTCAAACTTTTGTACACGTTTTTTACTTTCTCTATCGGGTCGCTGCTAACAAAAATTTTCCTTGATAACTATGATGAGTAGAGACCGGAAAAATTCGCGGGTTCACTAACTTGTAGGCTAGCTTCAAAGAATAATTGTGAAGACGTGCAGATCTCAGCTGTTTATTTACTGCTCGCTGACACAGTGAAATGAGCCCGAATTCAGCTTAAGTTTTATTATTGGTTCAGCTACTTCCAGGAAGTGTCGAGTAAGTCAACGACCAATTATGAACGTGATACAGACCTATAGTTGCTGGAACTCTAGCTTGCGACTTAAAGAAAACGCGCTCTATGACTCTATGAGTAGAGACTCCTGATTTTCGCGAAAATGTTTCTGAACCAACTTGTTTCAATATCTTAGTTCCACCTCTGCAGTTCTACTTGTTTATTATTGGCAGAGAGTGTTTGTGTAAAGACGTCTCTCATTTGACCCTACCAGTCAAAATAAGGTTACTGCGAACAACACATGCCCGTGATTTGCAGAAAAACATTAAGACACGTGATAGTTAGAGCCACGATTTTATGGCGTAAAGATTTTTGCAACATTTGGCTTCGATGCGTCATGTGCACACCTGCAGCTCTGCCACATCGTCTGTGGTTGGATGATTTTACTCTCACTTGCCTTGGCAAATTACAGGCGTACAGAGTCACAATAATCTTATTCTGATTGGTGCAGTAAAATGAGAAACGTGCCTGAGCAAAGACACGCTGCTAATAACCTTGAAAGAGAGCTATCGACGTGCACGTGAGTCACTGAAACAAAGTGGGGCAAAAATCTTTTCGCGACAAAATCGTGACCCTAGTGATAGAGGTACATCAATTTCGCGGATTCGTCTGGCAGCAGCCTAGACTTGTCAGTTCTATACACTCACTGGCCACAATCGATTATTTGTAGAGACAGGAAAAACTCGCGGGTTCACTGACCTCTAGGCTAGCCTGCAAGAATATATATTAACTCTAGCAGACAGCAGATGCTCATTAGCTGCTTGCTGTTAAAGTGATATAGGCCTGTATTTGTTACATTTTCATTATTGGCTCAGAGACTTCCAGGAAGTGTCAAATAAGTCAAAAAGCCAATGGCGAAAGTGACGCATACTTACAGTTGATAGCATTCTAGCTTGCGCCCAAACGAAAACGCGAATTTTTCAGGTCTCTAATTATTTGTTGGCTTACAACCGTACAAGCAGGTAGCAAACGATAGTACTTCGCATTATATCCTTATTTACTACTGGCTTGCAGTAGTCGAACGCGTTTCGTAACAGCCGCCAGCAAGTCACAGGCATGACAATGAAGTATACATAATTGGCGTTCAATCTGACCTGGAATGTATATGCGAAATTTACGTACCTCTGGTGATAGTTAAATTCAGCCATTCACCGACCATGAAGTGGAGCCGCAGACAAGAGGCACTGAAGCTAACTGATGCAGAAGTCTTTTCACCAAAAACTGGGGTTCCTATCTGTGAGTCAACATCAGACATGCATGAAGATATTTCTGCCGCGCTACCTGGTCAGATTTACAACTGACCACTCACTGGAGCAGCAACCAATGAACATGTAGTTTAAGACAGAGATGCAAAGGACTGTGAAATCCAGCCGATTGGTCGTCGAGACCGCAAACATTTCCATGTCTCTAGTATTAAGATATTTCAATTAATTAGTTGACGATCTACAAAGTTTACTGCTTTGCATTTTTTCACAATATTACGCTGGAAACTAGTTGCGGAGATAATTTATGTAGTAGAGCAAGTTAATCAGTGAAAATTATTCAACGCGTTTTCCTGGAGTTTGCAAAGTTTGAATATACTATAAATTTTTCATGTAAAGGTACAGTTAGTTTACCTGAACCGTTTCAGAGAAATTTGCAAAATATTTAGTAAACATTTTCTTGCGATACTGTAATGAAAATGTAACTTACTGAATAGTGAACTAGAAGCTTTCGTTTTCCAAACGGAACTTCGTTCGAAACTATTACGTCACACTTGTAAAGACTTGCGATTCCTATGATTTAAGTCGAACGTTTGAACGCGTAATGAGGAACCGAGATTGTAACTACACTACATGATATGGTAAGTGATCACGAACCCCTCTCATCTACGGGATAATAACCTCCATTAGCGCTTCGCCGGTCTTGTCGCGGGGTAATTTTTACACTCCATCTTAATTACTGTTGCGAAGCGCTGGTTTTCGTGGGAAGTACGCGTGAGGTAATGGCGGAGCACTTAAGAACGAGTATCGCAGGATGTTTGAGGTGTTAACCAAGGCCGCCGTTAATGACACGTTATTAACGAGTATCTCCCCCACCCTCCTCCAGAAAGGTGAACGTGGGATGGGGAAAAAAGGTATTACGACGCTTCTCGATATCACGTGAAAGAGTAGGGGTTGAGGGGAAGGGCGCCACGTAACCCCCCTCCCTCCTAGCATATCCCTGACTATCCTGAACGCCGTCCACAATGTATCTGAAGTCGTAAGTCACGTGTTAATAAGGATTTATCCCCCTGGACCGGGCTAAAGTCTGGGCGCTGCCCAGTACGATCATAAAGTTGCGTTAAGCCCTGGTGTGTCCGTGACTCCTGCTTGTGGATAGTAGGTGGTGTTTGGAAAGGAAGGGGGGATGCCTGTATTCACCCTCTCACTTGCATGACTCGGTCTTAGTTTGAGGAAGGGGAATTTCGAAGTCAGGGGGAAGGAGATAAATGTTGCGTATTGCAGCACATTTGCATGCCCGTATATTTTATTACAAACAGGGGTTTAAACACTGTAAAAATAAACTTCCTGAACATTACTGGAAGTTTTCAACCATACGAAGTACAGTATACTTATCTTCAGCTTATGTAAATAGAGCAAATGGTGAACATTTGTTACTATGCAAGTCTGATAACGTCAATATCAAAGATGTTAGAAGAGTCCAAATGAATCATGTAAAACCTTTTTTATGCGCCCTGAAATGCTAAAGAATTTTTTTGCATTTTAACAGAATATTATTTTTTGAAACCTATTTTGTAAAAACTGTAGTGTGACTGTAAATTAAACGTAATTGTTACAAGAAATTTATTGCAAATAAGTTTTCGGCATGATTGCTGTGTGAGTGAATTCCGAAGAAACTTCTCAGTTTTGCAGTTACTGTGTCTGCTTTTGTGGAGTGGGGGATATTCGTATCTATAATAACTAGAGATGATGGTACATCGCGAAAATTTTTTTGTGCCAACATACGCTTGAAAACACTCTAGTTCCCCGCAACATGTATGATTGGATGATATACGTCTAACACTCCGAGCTGTCTGCAGACCAATAACATGCATAAAATGTTACAATAGCGAGATTCTTATTAGCTCTGTCAAATAGGGTAACAGCTCCACGTATAAGTGAAAGCCAGTATCTAATGGTAGGCTGAATGTATGATAAATTTTTTTTTATGGTAACTGGAAGACACATTGGAAAAACGCAGAATAAGTTAACTGTTTGCTAGGTTCCAGCGTATGTATAACGATGAAGTTTTGTATCGATATTAACTATCGTTAGGGCCACGATTTTGTCGCGAAAAGATTTTTGCCCCACTTTGTTTCAGTGTCTCTCGGGCACATCGGCAGCTTTGATTCATGGTTATTGGCAGCATGTCTTTGTTCAGACACGTTTCTCATTTGACTGCACCAATCAGAATAAGATTATTGTGACTCCTCACGTCTGTAATTTGCCAAGGCAAGTGAGAGTAAAATTATCCTACTACGGGCGATGTAGTAGACCTGTAGACGTGCACATGACGCATCGAAACCAAATGTTGCAAAAATCTTTTCACCATAAAATCGTGGCTCTAACTATAGTTTATTAGAACCATTGTTTCTCTCCTAAACAGGCCCAGTTCAATTATACAGCATTGATACAGAATTACGTCCCTAAACTGTTCACACGCGTCACAAATTGCGCGTCAATTAATAGTACAATAAATATACTACAGTTCGTTGGGGACGACGTTCACTTTGAATATTTTCGCGGTTTTCCAGTGTCGTTAGTGACTGGTTCGAATCGCGATCGAGGCTATATTTTCTTCTTCCGTTTCAACTTATAGTGTAATGGACTTCCGCTCTCGCAGATGATTCGATTAAATCGGTCATCACGATGGTCAAGCAGAGATTGTTTATTATTTCGGGTGAAGGATGTAAAAGTGGTAAAGTAAAGGGGGAAAGGCCGGGGAATGGAACAACTATCACGTTTCGTCGTCCCAGTTAGTAAAAAAAATAAACATAAACCGCGACGTTTTATCAGCGCCATGACGTATGGCCCCACAGCCGTGATTTGCACCAGTAATTACAGGTTTCAACGTGCCGGATCGCGAGGCCGCTAATTGCTTTCCACTGCAGCGGGATGGCATTTTAATTAAACTGCAAATCACGCTGTGCGCGCACCGTTCCCCGCCGCGAAGCATCCGCTAATTGGAATTTTATTTTTGAAACAAAAAAAAATGTATCTGGCTGCCTGGATACGCCTATCAACGCGATACCCATCGTTGCGGTGATAAAAAAAATACCACTGAACTACGAACAGTAAGCTGATGGGTTGTAAGCAAAATTACGTTTAAATTGGTTCTCATGTTTTTGTGTATCTACATAATACTCGCGCTATCTGATAAATGACGATACGATCTGGGAAAAAAACATCACACCATTCTTGAAATACACAAAAGAAAAACATGTTTTTAAAGGGGAAGAGGTAGTTAGTGGTATCGTTTTATGGAACAGAATTTTCACGCATAATCATATTTAATAATAACTTCATTTCTAGAGATTTAGGCAAGCCAAATTTTCGTCGTTTTTTTCCAATGTGCATTCGACTCTATTTCCATATATATATGTTTTAATATGACATTTTACGTAAATCAATGCCAATTGCATTCATTGAAACTTGAAGGGCTTTCGAAGCCAATTTCGAAAAATTAAAATGTACTAAATCCTAGACAATACTTTTTATTTAATTTTTGATAAATATTTTTCATGGAGAACAATTGCCAACATTTTGTAGGCCTACGTTTAATTGCGTCACTCTGGCGAAGCATTGGCTCATAATTATCAAAAACCATTTTCTAAGACTTCTTCATTAGTTTCACCCAAATTTTGAGTACATTATGTCTATCACCTTTTAATGTTCTATGCCCTTTTTTAAGCCCCGTATTGTTTCATTCTTTCTGATCTTGCTTTCTTTTCTTCCCCGGAGATTTGGATCATTCATTTGGTTTAGACTTTTACTTGAAACATCTCTTTATTGTCTTAGGTTTTTTTTTTTTTTTTTTTAGTTTTATCTGTACGCAAATTTTCTATGATTTGAGGAATTTTTTTAGTCCTCCGTTTCCTTAAACCAATTTGGTTTGGTTTCGGTATTGCGGAAATAGTCAACGATTTTTTTTTTTTGTTAATCTCTTTTGGATTCATTCTGCGGATTTGTCCATACTGTTCTTTTCCTGATTGTGTAAGGAGATTTTTTAGGTTCATTGACAAAGGGTTTCATTTCTGATATGAATTAGTTTGTTGTTATAATTTGGAGCCTAGGGTTTTTCTTAATATGTTCCTATATTTGATCTCCAGATTTTCAACTGGGCAATGGACAATGTATCGTCTGCGTATAGGGCTTAAAGTTAAATTAACGTGATATAGTATTTTCTTGTCTACAACTGTTCTTCTTCTTCTTATTATTATTTTGTTTTTCTTCATTGACTTCCAAAAATTAAAACTTATGGTGTAACACACAACTACACATATCTGGAATGGAATGAGAATCTGTGAGGAAACGGGAATGTCCAGAAAAGAACCACAATAATGCAGTGCCCGCCATAATTGCCACGTGGTAAACATTGTGCGACTAATCCCCTCCCTGCTAGGCCTAGGAGTTAAACCAGTGACTATACGTATTGAAAGTCACTGACGTAATACCTGAGTCAAAGGTTCACTGACATGTAGACTAGCATCTAAGAAAATCACATTGACTTCTCGCTGTCACATATGACATTGTAAACAGCGTCTCATTACATATTATTTAACAAATTTAAACGAAATTTTAAGGATTTCGTGGTGTGGCCTATATTTTTTTACGGTGGTCAAAATTTGATTTGAATAATTTGAGGCGATTAAATAATGAAGTAGAATTTTTTTTATATATTGCATTGTTCCGATAAGCCACACTGGAGTACGACCTAACTCAAATACATTATCTGAGGGTGTAAACGGCAATAAAAAGTAAATTTTTAAAAATTTAGAGCCATAATTTCAACAGCATTTCACAAGGTGTTAGGTTACTCACCAAAGCGAAATTTTCACAACGGTAGAATAAATTATACCATAAATGCAACACGCTGAAGAGTTAGCGGACCTGGTGCGTAAGCCGAGCTGTAATAGATTTAATTAAATTATACATAAACTGTAGCAATGATAACAAAAACATTGTGTTCTGTTAAACTCGCTCAGCAATAATCTTTATGGGGACGTCAGTTGTTAAATTTCTAGATAAGATATATGTTTAAAAAATTATTTTCTTCGATGAAAAGAAGTTCATATTATCTTAAAACCAAACGTTAAAATCAACAAATTAGATACAGTAATATCAATTATATGTTTCTGAACCTTCGCAATGCTGTAAATCAAAATTTATTTATTTATTGTAAAATAAACAACCTTAAAGGAATTTGTTTATTTCGTGTTACCAAAATGTTTTTACTGTGAATGTACCGGAATATGCTAGCAGGCAAACAAAACACAAGAATATATTTTTCAGTAGAAAATAACTGATTACTTTAAAACTATGTGGTGTTAAATTTTTTAAGGAAAATAGTGGTGACCAAGATATGCAGAAAAGAAATATTATTTATGGCAATATCTTTCGAAACAGAACAATTATCGCCATTATTTACAATTATTGTTGATTTCTGTATGAACAGTGTCGTATTCGTAATGGCACGATATTTGGATCCCAAATTAAAATTGTGGAAAGTTAATTTGTAATTTCTGCAGCTGCTTTAATTACAAATTTTTTAGCTCTTACCTTGACACGACTTCATTGCGTGACATCGCGGCTGTTGGCTACCAGCATAAAGTCAACTAAAAGTTTTGATAAAATAGTTGTCTAAAAGTATGGTTGTCGGTTAAATTTAAACCAATCCAGAAGAAATACTTTTACTAACTTTTCTTAGGATCGGTTGTTGTGAAAGGGTAGTTAGGCATAAATAAGACACGCAAGCTGTTGGGTGACGTCAAAGTTCATTAGTATTACGTGCTTGACATTTAACTGCACGGATAAATTACCAGTATCTAAGAGAATAATAATTTTTAAGTCATAGTATCACGAAATGTAGGTTCTATAGGCTAATCATGGCAAAAAGAGAACTTTCCCTGCTTTTTTCCCTTTTCATTCAACATATAGTTCACCGCCACGTGGCAAATATAAACATAACTATGTAAGTAATAAACGAAGTGCGTATCTTTGTGTTCGGAAATTAACGCCTTACGCCATAATATTTTTATAAGTATTCTTGAAAAGACGAATCTTCAAAAGTGGTCACTTTACAGTGAACCATAGGGATGGAGGGTTACCACCCCTTTCCCATGGCTTCATTTTACCCAGGAAGAAGTAGCATAAAAAATTCAAATTATATTTCGCACTTCAAAATCCGAATTTTCCCGGCCGCAGGCTTTTAAGGTATGATCGACGTTCCTTTATCAAATGTTAAAGTTGGATCCCATTTTCCGTTACTTATATTCTAACTACGCCACTACCTTGAACAGCTTATAAGAATGTCAAACAATGTATCTTTGTGGTTAGCCGCAACTCCACGGCTCTTCAGGCAGACTTCGCCCGCTGGAATGAAATAAGTCGAAGCTAGGAGTCGATCTACCTACCCAAGGTCGTTAAAGACATCGACCTTTCAACTATGGCGTCCGGCCGATAACCGGAATGTGTGTGTTCGGTTAGCACTCCTGTCTCGTTTTACACTGCGTGTTAGTGTGTAAGTCACGTTCTTCGCTATAAAAATGCTGTTTTAAATTCTGTACTACAAAAAAAAAATCATAAATTTAAAATCAAGTTTAAATTTAAGCGGCGACTTTTGCGTTGCCACAATCAACTATGGCACAATTATTTCATGTCTGTAATAGAGCTACCTGTACCAACATTACAACACAGGTAATCATTTCTTCATAATTATGTGCACAGCAATCATTTTTTTTTCAACGGATGTCATAGGAATATTGCACACTGTACGTAAACGACTTATCAACTTTACATTGTGACTGTAAGCATAAATTATATGTACACTGCAATACAGCAAAAATGTCTGACATTGTGCGTAGAGTGAACGAAGACCTACTTTGAACTTCGCAATTATCAGAAGCAAATGCCCAGAACGTTAATGCTGGAAAATCGCCGGTAATGCTAACATGAAGCAAAATATTTATCTCGGCTATTCGCAATGCTCCCCTGCCAACTATTTATGTAAATAATATTCCTCTTGAATATCGCTTAACAGTAAGAATCTCGGTCAGCATTTGGCGTGGGCAGGACAAGTAGCGGCCACTTGCAAAAATGTTTACTATGCCTTACACACTCTAATAAGAAGAAATAAAAACTTTCTTACAACACATCTGAAGAAAGCTCTTGTTTTCCCTCACTTTAATTACTGTGGGTCAGTAATTTAGACAAAGCACTCGACAACAAATGACAGCGTGTTTTTAACACGTGTGTTAGGTTTAAATTCATCATGTGTACCCACGACCATATCACACCGTATCTGAACAGCTTAGAATGGTTAGAGCTAAATAAAATCAGGACTCTACATTCTCTTTGCCTGCTATTAATGTACAGAAAACAAGCAGCCCAGCCTGCTTCTCCAGTATATTCGTGTCATTTGCCATTTCATCACGTTCATTAAACTCGTTAAAATGGTAACTATGCCCTGAAAATACTTCGGTACAAATCGAGCTTTTACGGAAAATCTTTCACTGTTCAGCTTTCTGGAAAATTAATTTAATTTAACTAAAGAGGTCTTGTTTTCGCTGCCGTATATTGACAAACTAATGTTTTCTTACTTTTTTTATTTTTACATGAGTTATAACATAATGGATGTAAACGACACACAGTGAGAAATTGAAATGTATTGTAAACCTTACAATGTCATATATGTAATACTGATTTGTAATTAAGGTAATGTAACTAGCTTTGTGATAGCATGTAGGCTATACGTCTTAAGTATATTATGTTAATATATAATCGTATTTTGTAAACTAATTAATTTTATTTATTTAGTGATAGGCCTACTAGATTGCGTAAAAATGTTTAAAACTACTGTATTTTGATAATTGTACTAAGTATTATATTATGTATTGAGTGAGTATGTATTGGTTAGATGTAAGAAACTGCCTGCATCGCCCTAACACTGCCAGTCTAAATAAAATATAAATAAATACTTAAATAAATGTACACACATAACTTTGGAGTAACACGGACTTAAGGATCCCTGTTCTGCTCTGGTTTTGTAAACTGTATATTCTAGTTTATACATTCTATAATTAGTAGTATAAAATTTTGTTATTAGATAAGTAACAAGACTATGGTGTTTTTTAATGTAGGCTATTAATTCCGCTTACTGCGTTCTAAAACAGCCACCAACGTGTGATGGGAACGTTGATTTACGTTTTATTAATATTTATTTTTGAACACTGAAATTTTCTTTTAAAAAAATTAACTATATTTCATAAATCAAAAGTTGTGTGGCGAATTAAATATTGGCTGCATAAGGAGACGACGTGGTACTTGGAACAAGGTAATGTGTATTATTTTTGTAAAATAACAAAAAATACTGAATACCTATTGCAATTATACATGTCCTTTTTACGTAGTTTATGATAAATAAAACTCTGACACATCTGTAAGTATCTGAAAATGAATTTCCTGAGGCTTGGATTCGAAATAATTTTGAACGATGCAAGGTTGTTTATAACAGTGCGCCTGGAGTAAAAATCCGATTTAAAATAGTCTCGATATGTTTCTTAAATACCGTATATACTGACGTAAATATCTTGCAGATTATTTAACAGACATGTAAAAATTAGTTTTGTTTTAAATTAAGTAATACAAAACGTAGTTTTCTTGCGGTGCATTTGATCAACGTTTGTGAGTTTAGTTTATATTAATTTAGGGAGCATTTACGCAGGCAGACTGATAATAATTTACGCTTTATTTAATTTAGGTTTTATACATACGGCAATGCAAGCCCATTGATACGCACAGATCTACAACGAGTGGTACAAGTTCACTTATTCATAATGTAATGTTTAAGTGAAAATTAAACGTACTGATTTTATCAATTCATCACATATTACAGTACCACACAATTAGTGAAATTACAAGTGTTGTAACTTAAATAACATAGTAATTTCCATAGTTATTTTCGTCTTGCTTATTGTTTACATTGATAAAAATATAATAAAATCTAACAAGAAGTAAATTAAAATGACAATATTCGGCAGGAAGGTTTCAAACTTCATCTTAGTTATGCATAAGAAATATGCACGTGTATAAGATAATAAATAATATCTGAACGAAAAGTATATTTACTAGTAGTTTGCAAGGTTTTGTGTTTAAAAGAACAAACATTGTAAGTGTGTGTGGACTGTTCTTTTCCCCACTAAGAAGGATTCAGTGTCGTGCGGTGCCGCCCGGGATAGGTCAGGGGAGAGGGGGTGGTCGGAGGAAGGGTGCCTCGGATGGTCAAGGACAAAGTTTTTTAAAAGCGTCGCCTGGTCGCTGCACGAGACCATTCTCCCTCGAACAAGGCCGGCGCCCAGGAGGTCCTCCCTCACCCGGGCCATGCCTCAACCCGTCCCGCCGCGTGAACTATGGGCCACAAAACACTGCGGGAACAATACCAGTGGAGATTCGTCACGCCGACACCACTCCCCAAACACTTCATGGAAAAGGGGCAAGTTCCACCCTTGCTTTCAAAGACTCTGTCTTTTTTTTTCTTCCAGGATTTCCACATAGTTCTCAGCACCAGCCTGTCCCCATCGTATAGCCTGGTATAGGCAGTTCACTTTAATGTGAGCACTTTCCAAAACTAATAATTATAAAAAAAATATTTATCCGTGTTATACAAGTAAAGTTTTGGGAGTTGTGATATGTTTACGCTAGTTTTTAGTTACACGGAAGTTTTAGTATTTAAAATAATAAATATGGCGGAATAATGGCTCACAGAAATGTGTAAGCATTGCTCATTTTATCTTGAACAACATATTGCCCAAGTACGCACATTTTAATTCCTTCTTATAAGTGGTTCAGGATAAACTGAACACTTTTGAAGCCCTAGTTACTAATTTTTTCTATCGATAAATTTATAGTTTCCTGCCACTTTTTTAATATAAAGAAAATATGGTAACTAATCACATTCAAGCGCAATACGACCAAGCATATCAAGACAATTCGCCGTTGATTCCATCAACTCGAATCACCCACACATTAATAAGGCCTTAACTTTTTGGTTACTGCATTACGTAACATGTTCTATAATTATGTATATATTTCTGTCTAGATTTTATTGATTCAATTTTAAAGTAAGATATATTATTATTGAATCTAGTGGTGTTGTCTCAGATGTGCAAACTTTTCTTCTAATGTTCTTAACTGCACAAGTCATTAGTATTATTTATCTCATTCTTGTTTGTTAAATAACTTATACAAAATGTATGCTGTAAGATGCAAGTATATTCCAGGATTTCAATTAGTTTTCATTTAAGTTTTGTCGCAGCTGTCAGATTATTTTATTTTAACTACGTAAATTTTATATACTTAGTTACTATTTTGTATTTTTACTTGTTACATTTCAACTCAATTTATTGCTACCTTTGTGCATGTGATATTTGTTAAAATGTGGTTAAGTGTAAGAGAAGGCATTTTAGCTTTACCTTCGCCAAGAAAATGAAAGACGAAATAAAATAAAATAAAAATAAAAGAGTACAGATTCTGCAGTACTCAAAAGTTAACGCCTAAAGTCGACATAAATAATATTGTTTTAATTATTATTCTCGAAGAGGTGGTTTCCAGAAGTGCTCACTTTATAACGAACCAACTCTAAGACAGAAAAAATTCGCGGGTTCACTGTCTTGTAGGCTAGCCTCCAAGAATATATGTGTATTCAAACAGACAACATGTGTTCGTTAGCTGCTCGCTGATACAGTCATATGAGGCACGTTAAGGTATATTGATATTAATATCTCACAGACTTCCAGGGAATGTCAAATATATCAACGGCCAATCAAATTGCGAAAGTGACACGAATTTACAGTTGATGGAATTCTAGCGTGTGCGTGAAGGAAAACGAATTTTTAAAGTCCCAACCTATAAGAGCTATTGTGCAACGGTTTCAAATTTCCGCGCTTGGGAACAGCGGAACGATAAGTGCCAGAGTGCTACGCTCGACGAGACAATTGTCGCCTCTATTTGCAGCTAGCTAAACTGACGTGCAAGGTTTGCGTTATAGACTTTTTCCAATGTGGTGACCGTGATTAATTTTTCGATGTTATGAACTGAAGGGCAACACGCGGAATTCGTTTTGCACTTTACGAATTCAGCTCGAATTTTCAGAGTTACAGAGTTCCCCAAAACATGTTTCTAGCAGGCGCATGGAATTTGTAAAATTACATACGGTTCGTTTCAAGTGTGTTTTCTGTTCACAGATAACCGTAAGAGAAATTATTCAATAGGTTTCAACCATGGCGCAGACAAATAAAGGGGGGGGGGAGATACGGATTATAACCCTCTTGCCTCTAGTGTATAGTTTTGAAGAACTTTATTTAAACATTAAAAACATTTTACCTATGGATAGGGAAAGGAGTATTTCGCATGTTCAATGATCTGCATGCTAGAATCCATTATCCTATGCATACTAAAGCGCTGGCTATTCGTTCGTTGTGTGTTGTTCCAGCGAGTAGCAACTAATTGACAAATCGTCGGGGCCTCAGTATATACAGGATTCTAGCATGCAGGTGATGGAACTCGTGAAATATTCCTTTCCCTACCTGTGGAATATTCAATGCTTCTTTACGAAAACTTCTAAATAAATTAGCACTATTCTGCACCTTGAAATTCAAATTTTTCCCGGGGGCCACAACGTCCGAATGGTCAGACCATTCGCCTCCCACCAAGGCGATCCGGGTTCGAATCCCGCCCGAGTCGGACCCTGGATTTTCGCAAGTGGGAATCGTGCCGGACGATGCTGTTGGTCGGCGGGTTTTGCCGGGGATCTCTCGTTTCCCCCGCCCTTTTATTCCGGGGCCGCTCCATACTCACCTCATGTCACCCCTCGTTCAAAATTTCTCGGGGGAGGACCCCCCAGACTCCCCGCCCTTCAAAAGTGGTGGGAGGTTGGTGGTCATTATATTATTCTCAGGTTAAATTGCTCCTAATCCTGGCTTCGTCATTGGTTTCGCGTAATAAACTATACGCGTGACACGATATAACATCGACCATTAGCCTATATATATATATATATATATATATATTGTCAGGCGTTTATATTTATAGTAATTAAATATCAAACACTTGTAAGTCACGTGATCATGTTTATTGGTAGGTACCGTACGTGCGAAATTTGCGTTATTTCCAGGCAGTAGATTAAACTCGAAATTATAGTAAGTTCTTTCAGCGACTCTTGTTTGTCTACAAAATCGTGGTTTCCAGCTGACGATGTTTCTGACCAATAATTAAAATTTCAAGGTAAAGTAACCAACCTCGTGTAAAGCGGCCACACACGTAAATTACATCACTAGGGCTCGGTAGATTTCGCGAAAATATTTTTGCACCACTTTGTTTCAGTGCCTTACGTGCGTACCTGCATCTCTGCTTTGTGGTCATTGATTGGATGCCGTAACATACACCGTATGTGGGTTGAACCCGCAAATCACAGACGTGTTGTGTCGCAGTTAACCATGTACTGATTGACACAGTCAAATGAATAATAGCTCTGCACAAAAACACTCTGCCAATAATCATGAAGTTGAGCGGCAGGTGTACTCGTAAGACACTGAAACAAAGTGGGGCAAAAATCTTTTCGCGATAACCACCGGGTTCTATACAACACGTAGAGGAAAGTGC
This sequence comes from Medauroidea extradentata, assembly GCA_003012365.1. NCBI lineage: Eukaryota > Metazoa > Arthropoda > Insecta > Phasmatodea > Phasmatidae > Medauroidea > Medauroidea extradentata. The sequence continues at coordinate 36,517 of PNEQ01088410.1, read as the reverse complement.
TCATTTTACCGTAAATAACCTTTCCGTCGAGAAAAACAATTTGTCTATCAATTAGTTTTTATATGCCTACATACATCTGGATTGACTAGAACATTTTTAATCCGGTGGATTATTTTAAACTAAACAACCGGCTTCAATCATTTGAAACATACATTATGTTATATCAATTGAGCAAAATTGTCTGATGTAGAGTTTTGTTTAAATGTGTGTGTATGTGTGTGTGTGCGTCATTAAAAAATTTAAATGTGGTAGTGTGTATCTAATATTTTCTGTGTGTAATCCTCAGCATTGTGACAATCGAGATGTTTTCATTGAAGCTTTTTCCGCAATGCAAACACAGTTGAACTGCTATGTGTTTACGGAATTTTTTTTATAAATTACTGCTTATAACTTTGTCATGCATAACAAAAAATTAACCCGATGTTTCGGTTGAAGTTAAGTGTCTACAGGCTGTCCACAGCCTGACAATGGGATTTGTTTAAATAATGCCCTAGTTACTCATATGAATGTGAATTTATTTTATATGCCACACTGAGATGCTTAATTTATGGAGTATTTCAATATTGATAAAAACACATTCATTTTATTTTTCTTATAGGCATGTATCTAGTACACTGACTTTATGAACGACCTGAGTTGACGATACATAAAAATTATGGAAATAGGAAGAGTTTTACAACGTCGACAAAAATCAGCACATGGCATAGATATCAAATTATTAATAATTACATTTTGCCATTTATTTATGATACGTGTGACAGCATAAAATTCATTTACGCTACATAAAACACCGTTCATAGGTGTATATTTCTGCCATTGATACTGCACGTTAACAGAAATTTCTTTTAGAGAAAGCAGACTGTATCTTTTATCTAATATTACCGTAATATGATAACGATTATATTATAAAATGAGGGACAATCTTTAAAAAACAGCATTTACACTTCACCCAATTTTAAAAGAACGAAAAAAAAAATGGCAAAATATTTCATTTCGTTCGAATGGTCAACCTATGGTAATAAATATGGCATATATTACTATATTATTTCGTGCGTTACGAAAGGAGAAATTGTCATATGTTGTTCTGAATAAATATTATGAACATGTGTGACTGTGAAGTTAGTAAACTTGACAGAGGCTGGATTTCAAAACTCTGCACCTTCCGATAGATAGCAGCTGTTCTGCTCTTGTGAATGCATACTTACATTTGGGTAGACATATCTGGTTTTCATACAAAAGGAAACATTTTTCGCCTCGTTTTGAATGGGAAACGAAGTTTTCTTAACATGTCTCGTTTTGAACATTTTCTCCACATTTATTGTGAAATGAGTTGGAAATTGAGTAAATAATGAATTGAATGTTGTATTGTTTCAGTCACTCGTGCACACCGTTCCGTATCAGGCAGTGTTTCGGTCATGACGCGATCTGAAATAAGCGGTGCTACGAGTATATGGATGATATTGAAGTAACACTTGCTGTCCAACCGCACACAAACAACTCAACTCGAGTACAGTGTGAAGAATACAACTACTTGCACCTCTATTTTCAAGTCGGTCATTTGCTTTCAATTCCTTCGTTCCTCTGTTCCGGCTGCCTCTATCAACCATTCCACCGCGCTTCGTATGTCGTGCATGCTTAAGTTTCAAGTTGTATGTCAAGGTACGATGTCGAGCGGACGACTTGAATACTCAGTCATCAATAAACTCTGAACTGCTAGCAAAAATTCGATGACATGTTTTTTGCCAAGTAGATATTTTATCAGCAGACGTTTATTTATATTGCATTATGCATTGGTATGATTTATTTATGTTTTATTTATTTATGTTTTATTTAAGCTGGCAAGCTTAGGGCCACGAGGCCCTCTCTTAGAACTAACCAGCATTACAATTCACTTGCAAGTATCCATAATCTCAGTAAAAGTTACAATATAGTTACAGTTTAACATTAAATTAATTAAATGACATAGTTATGGATTATTACAAAACTATTAAATATAATTGTTGTGTAACTAACATATTGCAACATGACGTCTACTAATACTAATTTTAAGGAAAAAAATTACAAAAAGTGCAAATCATAACTTAACTAACATAGTAATTACACAGGTATTACTTTCGAGTAAAATATTAAAAGCTGTTTTTAGGAAAATAAGGGCTTGAAACCACAAAATCTAATAAAAAGGGAGAACTGTAATTTTTATAATGTTTACAACGATAATATATATGCATATATGATAACAGAATTTCAAAAATAATCGCGTCTTGATTTAAAAATAACTTTACTATCACAAAATTTCTGCACGAGAGGTTTACGGATGTTACAATTATTTTCAAATGAAATTCAGTTACTATAGATTCATAGATATCATCATATTAAAATTATAAATATTACAGTTTTCGGTTTTTGTAGATTTTGTGGTTTCAAACGCTTATTTTTCTAAAAAAAAAAATATGTTTTTAATTTTTTACTCGAAAGTAAAGCATACTACCACATAGTGCTAGATAAATAAACGTCTGCTGATAAAATACCTACTCGGAAAATCAATCTCATTTAATTTTTATGAGTAGTTCAGATTTGATTGACGATTGAGTATTCCAGTGATCTGCTCGACAGTGTACTGTACCGTTCCATAACCCCTTAAATCTAATTCTAGAATATAAACTGTTGCAAAATTGCAAGTTAATATTTAGGTGGAACAGTCCCCACATATAGAGGAACAAAAATGTTAAGTGAACATACGTTCGAAAACTCACCATTACTGTACTACAGGTCTCTTGACTTATGCCGGAATCAGAATGGCACGACAGAAACGACACGACTACCGCGACACGAAAAACGAAATATGTCCAACTGTCCACTAATCAGCATCGACGTTTCTATGAAGTCAGCTCGACAAAAAATGCGGACGTGACGCGAGTTCCAAACAAAGCCTATCGATTTTATTCGAGTCGGAATTTAATTTTGCTCCCAAATGTGGGTAAAACTGGTGAGTTGGTAGTAAATTACGTTTATTTATTTTAAGAGAGATTTCTGCTGGCTATCGTAAGACAGCATAACCTTCTTAAGCGAACGTGTATTTGTGCCATCATTTCCACATTTCGGAATGCCAGTCAGTATTCATATTAAAAATAAACGGCAAAACCTGAAATACGTTAAACGACGGTGGCTGTCGTAACAGAGTTAAGGGCGCGGTTCATCTCAGTTTTCAACGTCTTTATTTATTTTTATATTTGTACCAGATATTTTTTTCTTATTTCAGACATAAATTGTGATTAAATGTTCCTCTTAGGAAACTTTTGTATCTCTCATAGTTTTTGCGTAACGAGTCGTAAACGTCAAAATTTGCACTGTACTGTTTTAAGTACGCCACTAAAACCAACTGACGTACCAAACCGACAAAATTCACACTATATAACAATATTGTAGGCTATGATTTGACATATATAAAAACAAATAAATACTTTTGTATTTAATAAAAAAATGCTGAATTTTGAAATGAAAATAAAAAATTTATCAACCATTTTTTTAGAAATACAAAAAAAAATATTTTTATATATGTCAATTCATAGCCTACAATATTGTTATATAGTGTGAATTTTTCCAGGTTGGTACGTCTATTGGTTTTAGTGGCGTAATTATAAAAGTAAAATCCAAATTTCTACGTTTACGACTCATTACGCAAAAACTATGAGAAATACAAAAATGTCCTAAGATGAAGATTTAATCACAATTTACGTATAAAATAATAAAAACATATCTGGTACAAATGTAAAAATAAAAAAATACGTTGAAAACTGAAGTGAGCCGCGCCCTTAACTCGTAGTGACAACAGGTAACATAATTTTTAGTAATTGTCGCGCGGCAGTCAAACAAGTATTCGCAATAGAATTGTTTAGTGTCGTATTGCGTTTGTCATGTATCTTATGTAGCGGCATTGAAATTCCGGCATTACAGTGCATGGTCTGCGGACTACATCATACTGTGGAATGTTACTAGACAATGCCTACCGTCCAATTAAATATGACTCATCTGATATGTAGTAGCCAATAATGGCTTCAATGCATTACACATTAACACGTTTCAGCCGTCATGCTATGCACTATAGCACAACGTACGTGTTGTCTTAACAATGTCATTACATCCTTATCTGAAGTGTGGGTTTTCTTAAAACATTGGTACAATGAGCATACGTGGAAAAGTTTCGTAAAAACACGTATTTACGTATACACTGCAACGTTTTTGAAACGTGTAGTAGGCAGTGTCCCTGAAAAAATCTAAGTGTATTATAAACACGTTTGTAATGAAACGCACACTTTTATTAACTTTATGTTTTAGAGAAACTGTCTTCCAACAATATTTTTTCTGAGTAACAATTTTTTACATGCATTGTATTTGTTTATTTGTTTCGTCTTTCTTTTTATTTGTTTTTGTGAAGTTAAGGCTAAAATGCCTTCACTTACACTTAACTAAATTTCAAATAAGTATCACACGTACAAGGACAGCAATAAAAATGAGTTGAAACGTAACTAGAAGCAATTTAAAAAAGTAACTAAGCATATGAAATTATCAGCGTAAAAATTTAACAAGTAGATAGCCGCGACAAGCTTACAGTATACATTATCGACAAGTTATTCAACAAACAAGAATGAGATAAATAATACAAATTACTTGTGCAGCTATGTGCAGTAGAAGAGAAAAATTATAAAATAAATTTAACTAAGTTTACACATCTGGAACGGTAGGACTAAAATTATATGTTCAATGTGCTGTAAGCTTAGCAAACTATTATACTTACAATTAAAAACTTGCATATTTTTATTTGCTGTGTTCAGTTGGATTACCATAAGCATATAACAATAAGCCCATATATTACTATTCTATAAGAAACGCTATGTCCGTAGAATGTTAGTGCTTTGAATTTTTAAAGAATTATTATAATATTTAACAATTTCTACTCTTAGTACACAGTATTACCGTTTTACGTTTAATCTGTAAAGAATTGAGTAGATATTTTCTTTCGTGGAGGCTAACGTTTGTACAAAACAAATGAATTAATTTATTTGTTTTCTGGCAACTCATGGCGGCCACGGCTGATGGGACATGCAGCAATCGCTGTCTTCTGCAGCGTCGAATTCGAGTTCTGATATTCCGGATAGTGTCGAAGTACCTTATTCATCAGTACATAAGGTTAGCACATTGCGGTATGTCAGATTATCCGAAAGATGCAAAGCATTCGATGGGGGGAAATGAGCGATAACATTAATTCTGAATCAAGCTAACACGACTGTAACAAAATTCACGTCAATGTCAAAGATTAACGTTCTGCAACGCTCTCGGCTTTTAAACGCTGTGCACACAATTTTTTTTTTTTTTTTTTTTTTTTTTTTTTTTTTTTTTTTTTTTTTTTTTTTTTTTTTTTTTTTTTTTTTTTTTTTTTTTTTTTTTTTTTTTTTTTTTTTTTAATTTTACATCATAGACATATGTTTCGAATGTATGCGTGAATATATTTAAACTCGTGTGAATATTATTTTGCTAGATTAAGTAGTTACTGTGTTTCTAATAACTTAAAATTGTCTGAGGAAGCCTATTTTTTGTTTTGGCCATTATTTTAAACATAGATATCGATGGTTTACCTTAAGTGTTCTTCTGTATTTTTTCACGTTAGTGATATTTGGTACTGTTAGATTACTAGATGTAACGTTGGTACATTTAGTGTTTTCACGTTTGTACATATTTTACTGTTGTGTTTGTAACTATTAAGTATAAATGTAATATGATGTGGTTTGTAGATGGTTAAGTGCAAGACCAGGCAAAATATCTTAACTTCATGTTTCTAAAAGCCATAAGTAAATACATCAAAATAACAGATTTTTCAGAATGTACTTAGGTCTGACTAAACCAATATCACCTTCTGAACGCGCTCTTAAGGGATTTCGAGATTTACGATGGATAGTCGACTACACTGAAGGTTCAAGGACACTCTTGCCCAGGCCTAGAAGAATTCTTCTCTGTCCAGCGCGGTTTCCAAAGGGATTGACGCAACACAACATAGCCCAGATTTTTTGTGAGGGTGGTTTATGGTTCGAGCGTCAGTCTGACGGGTGGTCGGTCGGAACTATGTGTTTGCCAAGGGGTGAGGGAATGATGAAGCCCCCCTGACCCTACTTCGGCGAGGGGGTAGGCGTACGAGGGGTTTGTTTGGCGTCAATAGCGCTTGACCCCTTTGTTATTACCCCGTGACGGGGTCCCTTAACGAACCATGCACAGGCCCGGCCGAAAAGGATTTCTAAAGACAAGATCGTCCACGTCTTTTACGACCGTTTGGGGAAGGGGGTGGGGGTGCTTCGTGAACTGGCCCCACCGTCGGGGTTGTATTTCATCCATCGGCGAGCTTCCTTCCTCTTGCGGGGGAGTTTCTGGAACACATGGCAACGTTTTTGGAGCCAGTGTTCCGGTGGCATGTGTGGGAGGAAGGTGCGGTTCCGGGGTTTCCTCCCACTGCAGATCCGTAGCGAATATGTTCAGGGGAGTGGCCGTTTCGTGTCACTTTAAGTTCCGTTTGTGACGGTGCGTGAAAGTAAATAATCAGCGTGTGTCTTATCGGGGAAAGGAAAATTCGGTGCTTTTGAAATTAATTTTATTTCATCTCCGTGAAAGCGAAGCAGCTTCTTCTTCGTGGGGAACCCGTCGCGTCGACGGGATGGTTACGTTTATACCAACGTGTGTATACTATCCAGAATCACGCGAGTAACAATTTTCTAAACGTATTGTAAAATACGTGTGTGTACGTGCATCGCAAAATGGGCTTTTAAATGCGTAATCAATGCGAAAATAATTACTTCTCAAGCGAATAATAGCATAGGTAATTCTTTGAAACAAAACTTATTCCACGTCATTTTTTCTTCAAAAAATACTGCATTGAGCAGCATGTAAGAAATTTAAATTCTAGTTAATGCTATGCAAAAATTATGAGGAAATATTTTTATTGTTCCTGTCGCAATGTTCCTTACGACATTTACACGGATCACATTCTGTTTGAAAGCGTTTCTGTATCTTCAAAGTAGGTCCACTGAGAAATTAATTTTATTTTTACATTGTATCCCCGTTTATACTTCATGGCTGCAAGTAAGGTTGGCAGAGGTCTTGAGATAAGGAGATTCATGTCTTAAAACGAGACAAGTTGTCGCCAGAATATGAATGTCGGTTAATAGCTGCGACTTGTTAACATCAAGATTGTACGAGAAGGAACCAGTGGCTCAAAGAAGAAGAAAAAGAAAAGGAAGCGGTCATCGCCAGTACTAAGCAATTACCTAAGAATTCGACTGGACTTGTTTCGGAAAACCAAAGAGGACCGAAGTCTGGACGACATGGGGCCGAGAATAGAACTCAGGCCCTTTAGAAAGCTACGAGTCCAGACAGTTATCTGCTCCATGTTACTCGGTGCGGGGACCTGGATCCGAACCCAAGACTGCACTACAGTTCCTGGATATCGGACCTACGGTAAGTACACGTTAGCAGATATTCGTCCTGAAAATGTGTGGCACATAAATTAACGGCAAAAAAAAAAAAACGTTTTCGTGAATCGGAGATACCTATATTATTAGAAAAAATATTCTTCAGACGCCACGTCATCTATTTTGTTAAAATTATCAATTTATCGTATAATAAAGTAATGGCTTGTACCCTGATAGAATCATTATTTTAAGATTAATTCGAATTACTAAACTAAATTGGTACTTGTAGTTATTTAGTCTTTACTACATGAAGATACATATTTACATAATAAGTAAAGGAAAAATTCACGTATGCTAGAATCCACTGTCCTATGCATACTCAGGTCCTCACTATTCATTAAATATCTGCTGTTTAAGGGCGTAGTGACTAACAGACATATGGTCGGGGCTTGTGTATTTATTTATTTCGTATTTCATTTTTGTTGGCGAAGTAAAGACTAAAATACACAAGAAAATAGATTTTAACGCGCAGGCCATTGAACTCGCGAATTCTTTCTTTTCCTACTGATAATTACAACCATGAATATTACATTAGGTAAATTGTTTCAAAATTTGTCTTTGCTATTTCGAATACAATGTGTCGAATGAAAGGTAAAGTTTTTGGCAACCTATTGAAATATTTTCAAATAAGTCTTCACTAATTTTTAAACCAGAAGAAATTAATAAAAATCAGCATGATTACTGACACGGCTCTTTAAAACATTTTTTGCCAACTACGTGGGCAAACATGTTAGTGCGATGTTTTCAGGTTAACCATATATGCTACCGTCATTTAGTAACTTTAAATTCCGATAAAATAGCATAGATTAAAGGTATCGTTATTCTGAGAAAATATTTTCTCGTAAAGATGGCAATTTTTTTCTAAGAACAGTTCTTTCTTTATTTTCATATTGTTTCCAACAAATTGCTTTAAATTTGATTACATATTTTTTCGTTAATTTGTGTACCACACACTGTAAACGTTAGGTGCTGTAGACAATCACAATAAATTAAATGTTTTTAAAACAGAACTTATAATAAATTGAACGTATCTTTACGTAAGCGTATCACAACGTAAACTCTGACTTCTTAGTACTAACTATCGCGTAAACGAAATAAAGAAAAGTCCAAGTCTGAACGGTTTAGTAAAATTGCTACGTAGTAATATATGATTATAGGTTAATGTATATAGGCCTACATGAAATTAGCTTATTATTGATTTAATTTCTTTACATGGAATGGAAACAAAATATATAGTAGAACTGTAACTAAATCAACACGTAAATATAAGTAATTAGCCCAAATGAAAGATTTCTTTAACGCACGACAAATTATAGAATACAAAAATGAAACAAAACAAAGGAAATGATTAAGTTAGTAAGCAAAATACAGTACTCAAGTGATATGACTTAATATACAGTACTGATAACATAAATCATAGTTTTGGACGCGAAAAAAAAAATTTCAAATATTAAGTTACCTGTTACACTACCAAAGTATTTATTTTGAATTAAATTCAAAGAAATAATGGCGTCGGCGTTCTCAAACACAAGCAAAATATTTGACAAAAACAATAGCAAAAAATAATAAACAAGTAATTAATAAATTTCAGCATAGCAAATATACGTAGCAAATAAAAATCTTCGTTTCCGTATTCTGCTTACAAATAAAAATATCATATATACTGTACGTATATAGGCTATGTGTATATATATATAATTTTTCAAAAAAATAATAAAAGTATGTTTCAACGCAATTAGAACATATTTATTTTTCGCATACCTCAATCACATAGGAAATAATTCATACTAGGCCTACTAAAAATAACCGAAAGAACATGAGAACATTTGTGAATACAGTATAGACAAATATTTTTTTTACCTGCTACTATCAACTAATTATTGCTTGTTGGAATTTTTTATGTCTGAAATATTTTAAAAGCTATACACCGGTTCGTAAGTTTTTTCAATTATGTTTACGTACTTAGATAACAGTGACTAACAAAATCACAGAAAATTTTTCCGCAAAACCCAAATATATTTATATCAGAAACTCCATTCAGTACTCGACGGTCTGTAAAACGCTCGGAACAAACGATGCACTAAATGCTACTGAGAGAGCAAATTGCTCATTCGAACCGTGCAATTATGACTGATTCTCTTTTATAGCATATTATTGTTGGTGCCACAGCATCAGACGCAAAACCAGCAGCGTGATCACAAGCACTTACTACGCCTAGTAACATTTTGAGTAACGACCCATTAGAAATCTTTAAGTAACGGGTAGGTGGAATGTATGGCAAGAGAGGTTGGAAAAAGAGGCGGTGGAGAAATCATGTGTGAGCCTTATGCAAACGCAGGGTGCGAGAGTTAAATCAGTAATTAATTTTCTCAAGACAGCAAATACTTCAGCCCTGTTCAAACAGAATAAACAAACAACAGATGTCTTTATCAGCAGCTCTAGTTTAAATACACCATTGCGTCTCGTTTTTGTACGATGTGATATCCGCAATTTACTCAGCCCAGATGACGCAGTGGCTATCAACATGAAACAACCCAACCTCCACAGCGTAATCGGCTGCTCACTGGCATGCGGTACGCGAGGTTCTGGGTTCGATTCACAGGTCTACTAGCTGGGTGTGAATTTGTGTACGTTGTAATATTCTCTACAAATTGTCAAGTCGCGTATTTAATGTAATAACAAGTTATTGACCTATCAGAAATGCTGGTAAACGTACAACAAAAGTCAGTTACGATGAAAAAAAAAAAAAAGAGGGGGTGTACAGTACTTGCCTCCCACTAAGCAATCCGGGCTCGATTCCCGTCAGGGTCGGTGGGTTTCCCCGGAGATCTCCCGTTTCCCTTGACCTTCTTTCCAGCGCTGATTCGTGTCACGCTAAAGACCTAGATGCGCTGACCAAAATCTCTTCACTCACATGACGCAAGTACTTGAGTAAAGTGTTCAAAATGTAAATTCCTTGCTGAATTAAATGTGTTAAATACTACAACGAATTTAGCCAACTGACGTTTCGTTATCAACAGCTAGCAATTAATACAAGCGTGTCCTGAACCGGACAAACATTATAAACAAAACAAATAATATGTAATAATTTTGCTATACAGAAGCATTCTTGAATAAATATTTTTTTCACTTGCAACAAATTTTATATATATATATATATATATATATATATATATATATATATATATATATATATATATATATATATATATACACACACATTACGCAATATAACTTTTTCACTGATAAATAACATAAATTTCCTTTAATCTGTGTTACTTGATTCGGTCGCATACCTGGAGATTTTTCCCGCGTCTGAAGGCTTGAAGTGTAGGAACGATAAGGACGGCAATGGCAAGCGCATTAATTGCTCAGCACCTGTGCGCTCGCCGCTGGTTTTTCATCGTACTACTTTTACAAATGAATTTAAGCAGTGACATACTTGTTAATTATAATGGGCTCAAGTATTGTAGCTTAGCGTACATCTAGTTATTATATTTGTAATGCGAAGGACGTTTTTGAATATGCCGAGAGGCTTCAAAATAGTATTTATAGTATACGTCCTCGAAGTATCATTCCATAATCGTCTGGAACGTGTTCTATTTTAGTTGCTTCTTACGATTCGAACACTCCGACATTGCGTTCATTTTGTACCAAATACGAGTTTGCTGTAACAAAATAATTTAATGTATTTGGAGGTTTAATAAAGTGAACTATATATTCATTTGAAACATAGAAGAAGCTTACCTCCTTTATTTCGGCTTGAAAAGTAATATTGTACATAATTAACAGTTTGTATTTTGCAAAGATAGGCTATGTAATTTTTTAAACTAACTATTGAATATTTGGCAACAATTGCGTATTTTCAAATAAAACAGAATAGTCATATCTGCTGATAAGTTGGCTGTGAAACAGGATAGTTAGAGCTAGCATAGTTTACACTATTTTAACTAACTTTGGTTTAGATGATTTAATTCTCACCGGGAAAATATTTACGGATAGGTTTAAGTTTCTTATAATTTCGCAGATACCCCTTGTTCGGAAAATGGAATCTAATAATTGAGATTCACGAAAATTATACTTTTCACGTTAGTGCATAAGACTGGGTACACAAGGAAGATGAAAATAACTAAGTTTACAGTAAGAAAATAGTTTCGTTATAAACCGACTGTTATTTTTTTTTTATTGACGCTTTGCGAAACGGTGATTAAACTGCTGGAATCACCACGTTTATATGTATTTTTTTCAAGTTGGTACCCGTGAGTGCGTCGCTCCGTGATGGGCGGCAAGACGATCACGGCGCGTGAAGAAAGCCGAATGCCGCATCACGATAATGACGTCACGCCCGCCCTCCTGTTATTATTTCCCCCTCCCCCTCTCCTTCTTCCTAATATTTGACCTTGCCGCCGTGTACAAGACGCAGCCTGGACGATGCCTGATGCTGCGGAACGGTACAGTCGGAAAGGAGGAAACAGTAGCGCCTATGTGAATTGTACAGTTCGTTCGCGATGAAAATGGTTACTTCTCACTTAGCTCAGCCCAGAAATTGTTAATTAAAATAATCATTTACTGTTTTTAGATACTGCTTGTATACAGTATTTTTTTGGACTTCACTAACTATAGTTTTTTTATTGTTACTGAAATTCTGCCTGAACCGAAGCAGTCAAGACGACCAGTACATACTTATTACAATTTGCGGTAACACCGGCTATAATAGTTATATATACACCCGAAAGCATAGTACAGTTTAATTAAATAAATAAAACAGAGAGTAGTTACACAAAACGGATAGGCTGCAAAGTTAGGACTTATCAGTGTAACCAAACATCATTAATATACAGTATATTATAAGGTTTAAAAACTGAGACTCTATAAAGTATAAAACTGTCTTTATAACAAGTTAACGATTCCACCCATAAGTATTCTTACTAGTAGGCCATATTTGAACTCTATTTGCGTCATTATTTATTTATTTTCATTTTTATACGTCATAGCCTAGAACTTAAGTTTCAAAGTTCATTAGCTTTATTTAAAATGGCGAAGTTAAAGCATTTGCCTTCTCTTACACGTAGGCCCTAATCATTATTATTCAAATAAAGAACACAACATCTTACAATAATAAAAAAGTAAACAAATAAGAAATAACAGTGTATATAAAATGACAGATTACGATAACACATAAAACGGCATATTAATAAAATTAAAAATGAAAATATCATTATACAATGATTCGTCATACGAAATTATTGAGAAGTAAACCTTATACATTGTTTGAAAAATGTAACACTTGGTAAGTTAGTACATTAACAATTCAGAAAATATATAGATTAATACAGCTATGACGAGCCTGCCTTTATACAGAATACAGGCGCGAAAATGCACTTTAAAAGGAGAAATGCAATATAACTTGTACATGTATAGGACAACACAAATTTGGAACTTAGGAAAAACTTAAAGTAAATAACTACCGCAGAAAAATTGTAAAATTTTAATTAATAAGTGATATATAAACATAGTTAAGATCTAATAATTAGCATTAGCGTGTAAGCATCCTAAGGATGTTACAATGTAGTGTGAGATTACAAACACAAACTCTGACATAAACTTCAATATCGTTGGAATGAAAAGTACACTCCGAATCGAAGCTCTTATTACGCGATAAGTAAAACTGCGCGCAGTATAAAAATATCAGACGGTGATGATATACACCGATTATTGTTGACTATCTATTACTATTGTACTATGGTTATTAGAAATTTTAAAAAAATTTAATTACCGAACAACGATACGTTGAACATGTGTTTAGTTAAGCAACTAGTGTTATGTGCAACGAAATTCCATGTTAATAAATTGCAATCGTTTGAATAATAGAACATTAAAATTTTGTTAGTACAATTTTCTAAAGTTATAATAATAGTAATAAATATTGTTTTAATTTTAAAAATCTTCTCTATTTGCCGTAGTTAAATCAATTTTGCCTTATCTTACACTGAACATTCAGTACTCGCACACAATTATAGTAAGTTACAATAAATTCCAATTAATATTTATTTGTGCTGAATAACTGTTAAACGAAAACATAAAACTCAAAATTAAGGCGTGGCACATCAACGGCCAGGCACTCGAACACTGAGTAGCCTTGTAAATTAAACAGGTTCGACAGAAACACTTAATGTCAAGTACTAAGTAACCGACAGGTAAAAATTAGTATAAAATAATTTGCAACGGAGTAATAAGTAACATAAAATGTATAAAGGTCCTAACCATTCGCTCTGATTACAGCAGGGTATAACTATATTTTGTTCTTTACTTTAGCAAAAAAAAAAAAAAATTGTAAACATGTCCATTAGGCGATCAAAGAATTTCCGATTATACATTATGTAAATGGTTTCTACACAAGCTTGTCACTTCAACACAATAATATTTTATGTATTACACTAAGGCAGAAGGATACAAAATAATAATAATAATTTATCTTCATTTTCCGATTATGTTCACAGTCTCGCTTATTTATTTATTTATTTCTTCACGGCCAAATTCAGCCAAAGACTGAGTTACAATTAGTACGTTTTTGTAGATAATTTGATTAATTTAACATTATAGTTACATAGTACATTTTAAATTTTAAGCGTACTAAAATAATGACGAATGAACGCTTGATAAACTTTTTAACAAATACAGTTAAACATAAATTTCTATGTTCTACTACAGCTGGTTCACATGAAGAAAGGATTTATATTTTTCCCGCAACGAAAGAGAAGGGGTTTTTAAATCTCCCAGTAGGTACGTAACTCCAAATTTTGCTTGCAAGGTAGGAGTAAGAATGTTTGTAAATTGATTTATTGTATCGAGGTAGTTGAAAAAAGATTTTGTTTCGTGTATCGTGGTGATGGATGGAAACAAAGTTTATTAACTTATCTGACAAATATTTTGTAACTCTCGTATCTATTATATTCTTTAGTTGAGTAGTGAAGTGGTAGGCCTATAACCTTCTGTTTTCCATGTTTAGCCAACAAGCGCTTCTTATGTGATCTCCTGTTTAAAGATTGAAACAATATCTTAAACAGGCATTTTGAACATTTCTGTATACGGTATGGTGTGTTTTACAACAATCCTCTACAGTAATTAAAATAGGCCTACGACAGTACTAATGCGTCACACAGATACAGCTTGGCATCAGTGGTTAGTACATTGTTGAGGAGCTTCAAGCTGTAAAAGGCCGACTGAATATTTGCAGATATTAGTTTATTCCAAGGTAATTTTTTGTCGAAAATTACTCCAAAGTTTTTACAGGAATCTTTCTCCGGTATATTTTTCCCATTTATAGCAATTTTTTGGGATCCTTAATTTTGTGTAAATAAACATACCTTTATCACCATTCTAACATAAAAGCAGTAGTAATTTTAAAGAAATGGAAAGTCACATGATGACCAGCTGGCCGAGAGGTAGTGGTCCATGAGCATACGTACCCGACTGTACAGTGATATTCATTACGTGCAACGCGAGCAGGTCGGTCTGCAACGAGCGTAAAGGCTGCCGAGCCTCGCGTCCTTGTAGTTGCCTGCCGACAAGATAGGAGATAAGAGTGCTTTATACCCGCACACATCTGGTGAATGTTCCCTACACTCGGCGAATACGCCAGATGGAAGAGTGATCTGTCTCAACTAAAGACGTGAACTAGGTAAGAAAAATTAATTTCGACATGTTCCAGATTCGTGTGCATCGTTCCAAATAGTCGCATGTAAATATAAAAGTCGCAATATAATAATTACACTGAAAATCAGTAATAGTGAATGTTCACTAATAATTCGGTGATTGTCTCATACTCTAAATGGAGCAGTTTAAACTAATTAAACCTGTGACTATTTAATTATTCACTTTTACAATGTTGACACTATAATTCGACAACAGTAAATACTCATTGAATTTCCAGATATTTTCTTTTTCACTTATTTCATTAGTTGAAATTGCTCCATCCAGAATCTATGAAAACCACTGGAATATTATATGTTCACTGTAGTGAACATTCACTAGGCCCTAATTCTAAAATAAAGTGTAGGTAGTGAAATGAGTAAAACTTAGTTCAATTTAACTATAAATTATTTGGAAACTTGGCGACTTCTTGCCAAATGTTTATTTTATACTTACAAAAACTTTTTTTAAAGACTACTTACTAAATGTTTTTTTTTTTTTTTCGCCGTTTTATCGCGGCCTGCGGTGATTGTGTAAATGACTCGTAAATCCCTGACCGATCCTATGGTTACGTCGGATTTAAAAGAAACTAATTAAAATTTTATTCGCTGATATTGTGATTGTTATTTTTTCGCAGTATATCCGTGCGCATTGCTTACTTAAATTGCCTCACCAAGTTAATGTAGGGCGTCAGTCATTGATTCTTGAATTTTTATTTGTTAATTACGCCAACGATTGGTTAGCGATGTGCTACGCAAGTTCTATTACTTCATTCCATTGCGAATATATTTGTTTCTCTGGAATAACCCAGCTTAAAATGTTAATGAATATAATTTCTCGTACAGCAACTTTGAGGAAATACAATAAACAAAAATATTGCCTTCACGAACGATTATCACGCAGTACGAGTTGTAATATTATTATTCACTGGGTAGGTTACCAGTGCTTAAACATAATATGTGCCTTAGCGAGAAAGCTACATCAACGAGCGAATCTAGGGCGCTGACACAGAAACTCGATAATTTACTTAAGTCAGTCATGCATTGTTGAAAGTTTGATGTGCTTCCAAGAAAATATTGAGAATTATTAAAAAAAAAATTGTGCCAGTAAAAATAATTATTAAAAATTTATAACAAATGGTTCTGAAATTTACAAGAAATTCACAAACAGTACGCTTTTCCAAACCAATTCGTTTAAAATTATAAATATAAAATATATATAGTCATGTACTTAAGTTGCTGTAATAATTTCCACAAAAGTGTTTTGATACATTTTTTTACATATTGACAAAGAAGAGAAGGTAAAAATTGAGGTTTTTTTTAAAATCGTTTGTGAGAAATGTTATTTTAATTTTATTTTGAAAAATTGCACGAGATAATCGGCCGCAGTGATGCCAGCTTACAGCAGAAAATAAACCAAAAGTCACCTTTTAAACGTACAAAAATATCACATGCATGTTGATGGACTATCAAACGGTGAAGCTCATACGCATTTATAGATGACATACGGCAAACTTGATGCTTAGTTCAGTGAGCGTCTTTTATGGCTTCAAATTTGTTTACGAACGTTATCAGATGCTTATCAAATGCTTATGGCTACAAAAATATGTAGAAAATATGTAGAATAATATTGTAAGTTAAAGGCGTACACTTTTTCATAAGAAATTTGAACCTGTCGTGTTGAAAACAGTACACTAATTTTTCTCTTATCATTTTAGCCATAACAAGTTTAAAAAAAATATATTTAGATGAGTTAGGCCAATAAACGACCCCAAAATAAAGTTTAAAATGTTCATTTCAATAAAATTTATATAATTTAAGGTAAATTATCACACGAAGCACGCGCACGTGCGTAAAGGAGTAAATAAGAATAATCACTATTCCTATTTTCTGCGTTGTTAGACTTCAGCATTAAAACTGTAGTCAAGGCACGAATTTAAATGTTAATTAAACGAAATTATGTGTGCAGTGAATACCTGCGAAACCGACATTTGATAGCCTTGAAGTTTGTCACATCAGAACCTAAGTTATAGTTATCTATGTGTTTACAAATAAGCATACACTAGAGTTTACGTACTCTACCCTCTAGTCTTATATAAATAAGTAAAAAATAAGAGGTATAGTAAATTAAGTAGACAATTAAATGTGGTGATAAAATAATGATGTATGTAGACTGTACTACACAGAACAGCGCCTGTACAGAACTCGGTTCCGTAAAAAACATGCAACAATGTGTTTTAGATTTGGTTTCTGGAAATAACTGCAAATATGGATTTAATACAATAGAAATAAATCAATACAAACAGTAACCAATTTATTATATATCCTACCAATAAGCCGTTTTTAATATCAATGGACAGCATTTTTGTATAAGGCTGTATTCCGTTAAAATGGTTGGATAAAATCATATATCATTATCGAATACCACGCGGCATATTAAATGACCTAACGCTTTTCGATAGCTTATTTCTTCTCATAATAAATTCCGATAATCCGCAGGGATGTCTGTCTCATACATGATATTTTAATATATTTTTCTATCGTATTTCGTTTCGCAGAAATATGCCAACTTACTATCGTGCAGAGTTTTGAGCGTTAAAACAAAGAAAAATTTCACAAATTACCTCAATTTAAAACATGTCACAATTAATTCCACATATTTTTAAGGTTAAAGTATCAAGAAAACTACTTAAAATGGGTAGGTGCGGTAGTTGCATATGTTGTTAGGTAAGAGAAAATTTTTTTTAGCAGCACTAAATTGTAATATAAGGTAATTTAATGAATTTAAACTTAACAACATTGAGAAATGGTTTATGTGATTTTTATGAGTTAGTTTTGTAATGTTACCTTAACACATCTTTAAATAACATCATTTGAAATGTTACAATTCTGCAATGTGTTCTGCTATAGCATTACTGTAGGCTTATATAATAATTACCAATCCCCACAGCTGTTTCGAAATTGTTACAGAACATATGAAGCGCACTTAGTTTTTTTTTTTTTTTTTTTTTATCTTAGACTATATGCTCGCCGCAAAATGTCGCATTTCATTTTTGAAAACAATAATACCTTTGCTGTCCACTCATAAAAATTCTTGTTTTTGTAGATTTTATTTTGTAACTTAGTTCATTACAATAATGTAACAAGACAAATAATCGTACCTATGATCATTTAAGTTTACAGTGTGTTATTTAAATGTACTCTAAACTAAAAATAGTAGGTCCTGCAGTTACCGTCTACATAAAACAAAAGAAACGAAATTACTTTTTTTGTTCGTTTTTGCTTCTTACGTAGAGTAGTTGCAATTTCAATCTAAATGCCCTCACACTTTGGCCACTTAACGTGTACTTACAACTGTGAAATTTGTAGACCCCTAATATACTGTGAAAATTTAAATAAATATTTAAGTTCCTAGTTCTTTTGATTGATGTACGGATGATTGGTCTCAGCAATGCGGTTCTTGTCTTGCGCAAAAAAACTCTGTGCAGCTAATTGTTTACAGAGTGCGAGTAAAACGTTTAAACTAACGTTAAGTGGTTTACACAACAAAAAAATAATTTAAGCATATAGTAAAACTTAAATTATATTTACTTTATCATTGCTTTAAATAGAAGCGTACGCACTGCTACCCTATAAAACTAGCAGTAAGTTGTAATAAATTTCATAATTATTACAGAATTGCTTCACAAAACACACATAAGTGCGACAAGTGTTACATAACAGCCATGAAGAAGCTGCGTACTTACGGTTATAGATAAATATGTTATTTTTTATATATTTTATTATTTTTAGTTCTTGTATATTTTTACCATTTTGACCCTTATGTATTTATACCCAAGCATAACATTTTTGTTTATCTCTGAAGCTTAGTTTTAAATCAATATACTATGAAACGTTTTTACAATCCACTACTTAAATTGTAGTGTTTATCTTACGATGTAATTCTCCTTACTTTCAAGCATGTTTAACTATACTTTGAATATTACATTGAACTCATTTAATTACTGTTAAATGTTGGGAACATTGCGGTACGGATATTACCAATTCGCAGTCAGAAGTGTAGGATTTTTTTTCACAGTTTCAATTATAGTTTCACCGTTTAGCGTGAAATATACCTAACGGCACGTCTGTTATGTTGCAAAAGTAGCGAATAACAATATAAAAATGTATTAAAGCTCTTTAGAATGAGTAATATTGTATGTACTGTTAAGTTTTGCTATACTATTTTGTTTTGTGTATTTAGGCCTACTTAGTAAGAAATTGCTAGTAGTTTAAAATTTTCTGTAAGAAGAACTGAAGTATAGAACATAAGAAATATAAGTTCGAGTTTTGGGGCTATACGTTAAGACGTTTATACACCGTTTAGTTTTTATTATTTTACTACACTTAAAATAATTGTAACTTATGTATTTTTGTAACTATAGTGTTAAATCATTCTCTTTGTGTATAAGCAATTAGTAATCGTAAATCACTTTATGGCTGAAGTTGGCCGTGAAGAAATAAATATAAAAAATAAATGAAATATAATTACAAAAATGGGACGTATGAAACACAATGACCTGTAAGTAATTATCAAATAATTAATTCTGCTATCCGTTGTATGATCGTACAGAAAATATATTCAATTGGCACACGGCACGTAGAGAGAAGTTACAGTAGCGTGCGCCGTGTGTAGCGCCGACATCTTGCAGAGCGCAGGAGATGAGCCGCTGTTCTGGTTGGCCCGGCTGGCCGCCATCGTGGTCCAGCCGGCCGCCAACGGCGCAGCATCCCGTCCCCGGCATGGCCGCTCATCTCACCCCGGCCGCCACGCTACGGCGACGCCTCGTCTCCCCGAGCTCGCTCGCGTGTTTACTATTTATACATTTTCTAATGTCTTTTATTTTTTCGACGTTACGGCGTCAATTCTTTTCTTACACTAACCAATGACATAATACTTAAAACAGCTGCTTGAAGGAGAGTGTTAGGTAATTTTATTCTACTTTTGTTTTCGAGCCATAACATTTAAAGTTGTAGTATAAAAATTTTCTCTTTGACAAGACATAGAATAAACTACTTGACATAAATAATAATGAATCTTTCGTTAATCTGTCATGCACTGCAAGGAAGTTATAGGTTAATTTTCAAGAATGATTTCAAATCCAATATAAGATGAACATATATCACTATTATGAACTCCAAACTTCATCTTAAATATCTACTATCCTCAACATTTCCAATACCAAATTATTGATTGATTTATTTATTACCACCTTACACACAAAAACGTTGAGGCGTCATGCCTTTCCTTACGTTTAATAATGGGCTGAGTAAATTTACACAAAATAAAAATTTATATACTATTAACTGTTCTAATCCAACGTTTAAGGATTAAAACAGTTATTTTTATTCATGACGTTACTGAGCGTTTGTAAATTTTACAAAGAATATTTTTAATTTCGCCAAATAAATTGACTGAGCTAAATAGGCCTAACATAGTATACTAAAATAACTTCCTAATATAGTTTTGAAATGACATAAACTAACGTAAAGTGTTTCGAAATTAGGCGAATACTATAATAATTTTGTACATTGAAAATTGAATTTTTTTTTCAAGAATAAAAATAATATAAGTTAGATAACTGTTTCTAATATTTCTACGATATTCCATGTACAGTAACATTAGAAGCTAAGTTAGTAAAATAACTTAGACCTAACAATGCAAATTAAAAATTAGTCCTGTAAGAAGTAGCAACTTTTAACAAGTTCGTGTTAAAAAATTTGTTTTTTTAATAAAAAACTAAACAAATTTGGCTATTTTTTCTATGTATCACACAAAAACCTCAACTTCTTACAAACTTACGAGACGAATGTTTACATTTTCGATGGCCCTACATAACAGATGGTAAAAATAGTTAAAATGTGGCTAGTTAATAGAAGCCTAGGAATCATATAGTTTGAAATATAATTATAAATAATGTTTGACATATTTTGCGTTGTTTAGAGAACAATCTAAAAATCATATATATGTATTCGCTTGTTTTCAGTCCTACAGATCCCAAAAACTTTATTTGCATGTTCGCCACATTTATTTGGCTTTTATTTTTTCAGCTTCAAAATGAGATTGTGATTGTGTAATCTTTTGAACAGATGAAACAACTAAAAAATCCTACGGCAACAAAAATTTTCGTTAGTTAGTATCTATATATGTCACGGCCTTCTTCAAATTTTCAATTTATTTCTTAAGTATCGTCACGTGCAAATCTCAGTTACGTTTATTTCAATGTTTTAGTGGCGTACAGACAGTTTCAGCGAATTTCGAAATTGATAGTTTGGATACTCTCTAAAGGCGTGCAATCATTTTTGTATTAACCAATATTTTCAATGTTCTTACGAAACAAGAGGTACTGTTTAGTATAAATATATAAGTTTCTAAGTTTCCGCTTCTTCTTTTACGCAAGGTTTATCTGTACGTTAAATTATTTATATAACATTACATGTTGTTTACGAAGCTGTTCACCGTAGGCTTACTATATTAAAGAAAACTACAACGTTAATTATGGTAAGCTGAATAATTGTAAAGACTTACACTTAAATATTTTACAAGACTTATTTTTTTGCTAAAGATGCGGCTACAACTCTTTTATGCCATAAAATACTGCTGCATTATGAATAAGAAAAAATCTTTACAAATTAATAAAATTTCGTAGAAATAAAATGCGTCGATAATGAAGAAAAATATTAAATAAAGTACATAGTGTTTATGCGTTTGACAGGTAATCTAATACATTTGTAAATTATACTGCATGAGCTTAAAATGCATTGTGTTCAAATGAACGGCTGAGAAAACGGATTCAATAAATGGAAACCGTTGTATGTTCCTATGCACAAATAATTAACGTGCATTATATTGACACCTATTTTATACTCATTACGTATTTCTGGAAAAAGTTTTGCGCATAATTTATGCAGAATAACTTCTTATGAACTGGAATGAAAATGGGGCAAATGAAAACACTACACGTAATGTATATTTTCCTGCCTTAGAATATAAAAGTGACTGAATGTAACAGCTGAAAACAATTAATTACCAAGGGGATAACAACTACATAATGATTACTTCAAATTCACGATGATTATAGTTAATCTGCCTAAATTTTCATTGAAACATTCTAAAAGATAACTTCATGTAAAATGGGTCTGAATAATTTTTAATAGGATATTTCCAATTCGAAGTAAACAAAAATTAATTAGACTTTTATGGTTAACACAAAACAGTATTTTTATATCCTATGTGTAAAATTATTTATCAACACAAATGTTTCGCAGCATTAAAATTAACTACTTTTATTCCTAGTTTGTTATATTTTCAGTAGTTAGTAGTTTGAGAACATATTATCGAATAATTTTTGTGAACAAGATGTGCACACGGAGATAGTTCATTTTCAACGACGTTTGCGCTGTAAATGAACGTGTTAACTTAGCTGAAGATAATCTGTAGTTTTGGAAGTGACTGTCTGTAGTCTAGTAGTTCCTACTTTAAAGGTGACAGCATATTTTAAATTATAGTTAACGGGTCAAATCTAAGTGCAATTTTATTTTATTTTCCTCAAGGATTTTAACATGTTTTATATACGTAATACTTTTTTTCTGATTTGAATTTTATTTAAACGCTCTTGACTAAATCAGACTGATTTATGTTGACACTGACCAAGCATTTATTCAGTTATAAACGAAAAGATTTGATTAACCATATTTGGAGGTGGCTGCCAAGGTGAAGAAGATCAAATAATCGATATTGTAAAACTATTTAAAAAATTGACAACTCATACGCAATCATTAAGTTTTAAATTGAAACTAACTATAATTTTTCACGTGGACAGTGTTTTCTACTTAATTATACCCCATTACAAAATGTCATATAAAATAATAATAATAATATCGTCTTTGTTTGGCGCAGTTAAGACATACTTGCCTTCTCTTACACTTAACCATTCAACTATCTACTACAAACACTGTACATAGCTAATAATTCTGAAATTACAAATTTAACAGTATGTACTAAAACATATGTAGGGGAAATTTTTTTTAAAGTGGGCAATTTAAAAACTGACATGATTCGTCAATACAATGCGACCCAGCACTCAAAACCACTGAGTTGAAAGCAAAAGGCATTATAAGTAATTGCAGGAAAACTTTCTATAGTGGAAAAAAAAAAAAACAAAAAAAAAGTAGTTGGCAGAGAAAAGAAAACAAAACCCTGCAAGACCCCTTAATTAATACAACATATAGGCCTAATATAAACAAAATTAATAAGATTACATTTAGCCCACGTTTTCAGTAGAAATAGATTAAACCCTACTTAGGTGCCAGGCACAAGAGACCTCAAACACAATAGACACATTTGATACCCCTTGACATTATAGTTCCTCCCCCTTTGTCCGTTTTTCACACTAACTTCTAATATCGTAGCACACTGTTATCAGATGCAAAACAACTTTTCAATTTCCTGTCATCCGTATATTTGCTGAATTTTGCCATTTATGTAAGTACGACTTTCCACCGGGCGTTGATCAAGTCGTTCAAATCAAGACATTAAAAAAAAGCATTAAGACATACCTACGCAGTCAACTGAAAAAAAACCGATATGCTAATTAAAAAGAGAGGCGCATGAGTTTCAAATTATCAACTAAAATAACACAAACTGCGTCAGTGTATAAAATTGCGATATTATATACGTATAATAATTTTATTTAAAAATTTAGTCAAAAAATATCAAGAAAATAGTATTGCATTATTTGTTGAATTAAATTAATGCATTTTTTAACACTATACATTTTAGAAATAAGTATATTATCATGTTTTGAATGATACGAGTATATTAATACATCGCAGCGCGGTAATAAAATGGAAAACTACTATTTGTAGTGCAATAAAATTTTCTGTAAGTGTTCCATAATCAGACGTTGTTGTTTGTTAGTTTTAAGTTAGGATTAAGGGTTGCTATGTTTGTATAAGTGTAATTCAAGGAAATTTGTCCTTAACTTCTCCAACTGATTATAAGACCCATCGAATATATAAATAAGTATTGTGTCGGTATATTTCCACACATAATTGTAATGATAATAAATCGTCTTCGTTTGGCACAGTAAAGGTATACGTTTGCTTTCTTTAAACACCGTGCCTTCAAAATATATAGCCAGTTAGCGATCTAGTAGGCACTTTTGAAGCCGTGGTTTTCTGCTTTCAGCTACTGTATCCAATATATATATTTTTTTGCAATTTTTTGTAAATCTAAACATATCACTCTTAGTTTACAAAGTGTATTTATTGTAACGAATTGGAATGTTTACGTCTTATTTATATATATATATATATATATATATATATATATATATATAAATATAGGTATATATAGGTATATATATATCATATTAAATGTTATTCCAGACACGGAGATCTGCAATAGTGCTCACTTCACCGCGGATAGCCATATAATTACTAAATAACACTTTAGAGAAGAAATAATTGCTTATACTAAATAAAGGTCGAAATAAAATGCAATCTCTAGAAACTAATATTTGACACATCAATAAGATACGGCCAGGCACTCAAAACGCTGAATTGTAGCAAGTAAGCATTAGAGAAGTTCTCAAGTGACTTTTTTGATCCTCTGGGGACAGTAAAAATTGTAAGCAGTACTGGTGAGACTGGTGCGTGTGTCAAGAGTAATACAGTCTTTATCACCGTAACTCTATATTGGCTCACAATTTTGAAACTGTATTTTAAAACCAACTTCTTAGCAAATATATTTATAAATTGTTGTATTTCAGTCTCAGAGATGTGTGGGCCAAGATGTTTCTGGATTTGTATTAGCATTTGTGTAAAATTACACCTTATGTAATATTTTGCGTATTTACTCGTGCATAAATGTAAAGCTGCCAAAATATGTCTATTTAAATTAACTTTTGCATCACATTATCATTAACTCGCTTTCTTATCAGTTCACCCGTTCGTTTGTACAATACAAATTTTACAGTCGATTTTTAACTAATTTACCGATGAGGTAAAGATTTAAAACATTAAACATTGTTCAGAACTGGATGAAAATACAATATAAGAAAAAATTCGAAATAATTATTTAAATAAAAAATACACACCACATTAAACTAACTTCTCGATGAGCTAGAGACTTGAAACATTAAATATAGCTCAAAACTGGATGAAAATTCAATATTAACACCATTTCTTGTCTGTTAGTTTGTCTATTATGTAAAAATTTTGCCTTTTAAAATCAATTTAAAATTTCACATGCACAAGACTTAGTAGTACAAATAATTGTTTACATTTTAAAAAAATGTATACTACTCAACGTTTTCAAAACGGACTTAATATAAAATAATTTCTCCAATAAAATTACCTGTAAGATTAAAAAAGAGAAATGTGTGAGGTGCATGCAATTTTATATACTGATGCAAGAGAATAATTCACCTAAGTCACTAACAATTTTATTGCACTGCAAATAATACTGACTGTTGTGTGAGTTTTCTTAACGACAGCTACTCTCTACATTCCATACTATTCTATTGAACTAGCCCTACTGTTTTCGTTTTAAATTATACAAATATTTTCATAGGACGTATTATTTTACACCTTTGGTCGGTTTTATGATTCTGAAATTTACAAGAAATTCACAAACAGTACGCATTTCCAAACCAATTCGTTTAAAATTATAAATATAAAATATATATAGTCAAGTACTTAAGTTGCTGTAATAATTTCCACAAAAGTGTTTTGATTATATTTTACGTTTTTGATAATTTTTTTTTTACATATTGACAAAGAAGAGAAGGTAAAAATTGAGATTTTTTTAATCGTTTGTAAGAAATGTTATGTTAATTTTATTTTGAAAAATTGCACGAGATAATTGGCCGCAGTGATGCCAGCTTACAGCAGAAAATAAACCAAAAGTCACCTTTTAAACGTACAAAAATATCACATGCATTTCGATGGACTATCAAACGGTGAAGCTCATCCGCATTTATAAATGACATACGACAAACTTAATGCTTAGTTCAGTGAGCGTCTTTTATGGCTTCAAATTTGTTTACGAACGTTATCAGATGCTTATCAAATGCTTATGGCTACAAAAATATGTAGAATAATATTGTAAGTTAAAGGCATACACTTTTTCATAAGAAATCTGAACCTGTCGTGTTGAAACAGTACACTTATTTTTCTCTGATAATTTTAGCCATAACAAGTTTTAAAAAAAATATATTTAGATGAGTTAGGCCAATAAACGACCCCAAAATAAAGTTATACAGTTAACAATAATGATTTTACTATTTTTTTGTAGTCGATTTCTAAAACCCAACTTTATAAACGTACAAAAAAGTCGCATATACTTTCCAAAGTAAATTGCACACTATAGTAATAAATCGACATAAACTGTATTACTGTTCAAATATATTATTAATGTAATAAATTTAATTGCAAAACGCTTGTACTCTTACAGAATTTATCTTGGAAATTAGCTTGAGCAGAATTTTTGTAAATACTATCTGACTGTACATTGTAATGCATTCTTTTACGAGCCCAAAGTTTAAGGTTTATGCATGATAAGGTCATATGATCTTTCATTTATTTCAAACAATTGCAAATAACTCGAAAACTTTTTTACCATATGCTTAAAAAAATGTGAGACTGTGTACGGTCATAAGATACAAAATTTTGCCAGAGCGTTTTTTAAAATAATGTAACATTTGCTAGCAAAAATTATTTTCCTTCGTTTAGGTTTATTTTGAAAACAAAATATATGATATTTCAAGGGCAAAATTCTAAAAATCAGTTCGGTGAATTTCAACAGAAAAATTCAGATACAAGCGATTATATAGACATATACATGTTAAAACTGCGAGGATGAATTTTTGAAAGATGTATTAATTTGCATTTAAAAAATGTTTTCAAAACCAGTGCAGAACTAAAGAGTGAGGCCTTAATTTAGTTCATGTTATCAAGTTGTCATAGTGTACGTGTGTGCATGATCTACCCTCACGTGCCAGGGCTAGTTGGCTTGCTGCGGGGTGCTGTGTTGCCAAACTGCCTCCCTCCCGGGGCCAGGTCGAGTCGGTATAGGCAGTGCAGAGTGTGTGTGTGTGTGTGGTCGTAGACTCCGACCTGTAGCCCCCCAACAACCACCCTGCTCGAGTTATCAACTAAACCAAATTGAACACCCCGGCATCGCGGAGGTAAACGTTTTACGGCGGTTGTTAGAGGGGAAGCGGGGGTAATACAGACGGTGGAACGAGGTGCTTGGCTGCAGTTTTGAAAACGCGCACCCCCCCCCCCCCCGGACACGGGCTTATGTGGTTGTTACCGTGTCGTGAGGACCCCGGGGTCGCGGTAGGGTTGTTGCAGGGGTGCGGGGAGGGTTGATGCCCCGCGGTAGAGAAGGGGGTTGTTGGGTTGGTAGGGGTGTTCGAGAGAAGATCGCAACCCTCGGTGCGCGCATCAGGATAACCGTTCCCTAGTGGCTGCGAGAGCTCTTGGTACAGACATCGCCGACGGCGCCAAGATTCCTCCCCCCCTTCTTGCCCTTCACATCCATAGCATCTCTTTATTTATTTTTTTCCCAGTCTGGTTCTCTCTCCCCTTCATCGACCAGCACGATCGGCTGCCACCTTCCGTGCTCTAGCTCACGGAACACAGGAAGTCCCAGAGGTATACCCAGTAACCACCGTTGCCTAATTATTATTTTTTATCTCTCTCATTAACCTTTAATGATTTTAATTTCTTATTTTCTTTCTTTACGTTCTTGATTCATAGCACAAGAGATTACCACAGCTAGTGTACCACATAAACCACATCACACCGTAAACAGGACACACGTTAAATAAAATTCGGAGCTTGGACATCAAAGACCGCCTAGTAAAAAGTATTCTACTTATCAGCATATCGCAAATTTTTAAAAACCGGATTTGGTAACCGTATAGAATTCATTTAGTACTAACCTTGCGATTGGAACGACGTTTATGCGACAAAATCTTATTTACCGAATCATTGTCAACCAAGTTTAAATTATAACTGTTTGGGAGTATCTTGTCAGGGTAAAACATCTAAAAAAAAAAAAGCAGGTCCATAATACAATTTTTTTAAAATTTTGATACTGTTGCCTTTACAATAAGATGAAAGTCGTGCTATTGGTGCAATATGTCTACCCTTTAACAGTAGCCACAAACTTTTGATGATACTTGCAGTAGATTGTAACGGATGGTCATCAAATAATAACATTTTTTTAAATATTTGTTTTTTTTGTTAGGTTGGTAACATCAACAATGTTTTATTTCTGAATGCAATGAATGCAGAAAGATTTCCTATAAAGAGCTACGTTGCGGGTCGAATATAAATTTTTACACTAAACAACATACATAATTATATACAAATAATCTATTTCACCAAAGACGCTACTGCATAAGTTGACACGTTCATTTATATATATATATACACACATATATATATATATATATATATATATATGTATATGTATATGTATATGTATATATATATATATATATATATATATATATATATATATATATATATAACCAAGTACAGTATATTCCAACAAAAATCAAGTACAATATTCAAATTTGACTACATCAAATAAGTCAGAAATGCATAAGATGTAGCCAATTGAAAGAAATACACGGCACTTCAGATTTACTTTATTCTAAATAAGCTCAACTTGATTCTTATCTTCACATCCATACTGAACTTAAATGGACTAGCCTACGTCCTTTAGAATATGAGTGTTTTCTTGTATTGTGTGAAATCATATGCTGAATATTATGCATACAAATACAGGTCTTGAAAAGTGACTACGAGCGTAATAGATAGTTTACAAAATCAACTTACATGACTGTCATGTGTTACGTACAGTGTTATCTGTGAGTACGTAATCGTCATACTGTATTTTAAATAATAAAACTTCCAAAGGAAGTAACAGTACATTTTATTTTTACAGTGAAACGAAAATAACATCTATTTATGACCTCTTGTTTGCCATGTGTTACAGATATGCAACAGCACGCGTTCTTTAGATCAAAGGGCATTGTATTTTTTGTGTACAGTCCATTACTTACTGAACTTAAGTTATCTGGTTATGAAATGTTTTGAAATTGAATTGGAAATCATCAGTGCTAATGAGCGATATTTTGCTCGTTTATTCAGATTAATTAGCTTGATTTAAAAATTAGTGACAGTAAACACGAACTCCAGACAAGCTGACCTTTGGGCTATTCTTTTGAAGTTTGTCGGCAACTTTGTGCGGAATCAGAAGTAATTTTCTGATCTTTATATACATTTTTATGTGATTTGCTGTTAAAAGAATTTCACAGATGCGCTGGCTTTAATTTTATGAGTGTTGTGGTAAATCAGAGACATGCAGGGAAATGACATAGCATTATGACTTTTTTTTAGCATAAGATACACACCTTTAGAGAGAAGTAAAATTTAAAAATTAAAAAAAAAATTATAACAATTGCAAATTCTGTCATCAAACATATTTGTTCGATCTATTTCCAGTAGCCTATATTTTATTACTTGCTGTGATAACAAACACTAGCTTTTACTTACTGTTTTATTGTCATCTTCATTCATGTGGATGAAAAAAATACTACAGAGGATAGCAATAGGATGCTACTTATAAAATGTTGTATCTCAGGTGTGAGATTGAAAAAACAACAGAAGCAATGCAACATATTACACAGTACATTTCTTTATTGTTACAGTTTACAAGTAAGTAAGTTTAATACTATAAATACAGAAGTGGTTTCCTGCGGCTTTGTTTGCGTGTATTACAGAATTAAATCTGCGTCAAAATGAATGGCGCGTTTTCTAATACAAACTCTTTAAAGAACTTCATTTTGGCTGATTTAGTGAAGTCGTTTAAGTTACATATTGTGATTTACAAGAAGTGTTGGTGTAACTTATGTGTTCAAATAAAAAAAAATTTACCTAGATAATTGAATTAAGAATTTCTTTAATATTATATTCCATTTTCAATAGTGCCGTGAATTCAGTGAGAGTTAACGACCGTTATACACCATGCTTATGAACGACAACGACCTGAAATTCTTCCTTTGTAATATTATTTCCTTAGTGTATTTTACGCTTATCCAGTTTTGCTGTACCTACGTGTCACTATTTTGGCTTCAACAGCATCATCAAATGCACGTAAAAATTTCCGAGTCTACGAAGTAAATTACTGTACGAAGAGAGACGCACACCTGTGACATAATTATTCGAAAAATATTTTAATGCCAAGTAGGACGAACCAACGGATTTATCGTTATTTTTTTGTTTAGACATTGTTTTCACTGTAGCCTATAATACAATTTACTTTGGCATTGTCACATGTTATAGGCTATAATTTGTACACTTTTTAGTTTTCAAAACTAATTCATTTTTTGTTTTCAAATTTACCAATTATTTAAAGTTTTCATACATTGTAAATACTCTAAATAAACTTAATTACTGATGTTATATTTAAGAGAAATTTCTTGAGAATTCCGAAGGAATTATTTGTAATGTTACAAAATTTTACAGTGTACTTTGGAGAGAGTTCATAAGACCGAAATTCGACAGTAACTAAATTTAACATTAATGCGATGGATGGCAAGCGAGTAAAGCCGGTAATTGCGAAATTATCGTTCTTACGGCACAAGGTTGTCATTAAACATAAATCAATGATTTAACGTTTATATCAACGACTGTGTTAATGGAGATTTCCAGCTGCAAAAATTGATTACGCTATAGCAACAATCTCAGTAGTAGCGTCCTCGAGTACAGTCATAGCAAGGATGACAGATTGGCTCAGAAAAACAGGAAACGGAAAAAGAGTCGCCTTGTATGGAATAATTATCGTGACCACGGAGAAACCTTATAAAGGATTGACGAACCAGGAATCGAACTCAGTTACATCCAGAAGCGAAAAAGGTTCCTTACGAATGACACAAACTACAAACAATTTAATTAAGATATTCAAACATATTTTAAAGTTCTTTGCTCCCTTAACAATGCTTGAATGATGATAGTTACACAATTTAAGATGAGATCCGCACGCAACGGTAAATCATCTTTAAATGATTAATTACCGGTACATCACATTCGGTCAAACATCCTGTTTTGATTGTTCACTCCACGACCCAATCGGTTTTCGCGCATTAGTGTCAGAAACCTATTACATAATTAAGATTAATTAGTAGTTGGGTCTTTGAGTTAGTGCATTAAAAGTGCTTAAGATTCCCAGTTAACGCAGAAAGTATTTACATTTTCTATTACATTCTAATTCTTGTCCCACTTGGTATCCATGAGCTTGATTTAAAAAATTTAAGTACTGTATAACTTTGAACGACTATACGTTAAGAAATTGTATCGACTTAGAGAAAACATTGAAACTTTGCATCGAACATAATTTTTGCTGTAATACGAACAGATTTCTTGTAAACTTGTAAAATGTTGAAATTTCAAACTTAAACATGTAAATCTACAAAATCTTTTTTTTTTATCTGGGTTAATAAACCCATCACTGTTGATTAATATGACAATAAATACAAAATAAGTTGGCGCCAAGCTCTGATCACAAAAATAATTTACCAAGGATATTTCAAAATTAATGTAGGCCTATTAACTTGTGCAGTACTGGATTTATGCGTTGAGTTTTCGTTATTTTTTTATGGCACATTAAACATTGATCCTGTATTTCCTTTTGTGGAAATGATTGCGTAATTAAAATCAAAGACATGCTTCTTTGTTTATGTTTTGCGTTTCAGATTCGTATTCCTTCAGATAAATGTCAGCCTTAAAAATGCGCTAAGTAGCCATTTTGAGGGACCCCAGAGACATGTTTAGAACAGGCTTTTCGTATTTTTCAAACACTGAAGCGTGACAGTTTTTTTAATTGACGCCGTTATTGGAAACAACTTTAGCACTTCCGCGTAAAAAAAAATTACAATTCGTTTTAAGATTAGCCTTCAGAGCGTAATAATGTTCACAACACTTTACAAAATCAAACACCTAAAATAAATTTATGAGCCCGTATTGTTAGTTTCACTAAACATAATATTTCACTGAATTTTTCAATTCAAATTCAAAATTACCTTTGCGCTTTCCTTGGCAAGCTGTTGAACAATTTTTCTCGATATGTTTGACCTGATACCAAAACTATATCGAAAATTATTATTATTATTATTATTATTATTATTTTTTTTTTTTTTTTTTTTTTTTTTTTTTTTTTTTTTTTTTTTTTTTTTTTTTTTTTTTTTTTTTTTTTTTTTTTTTTTTTTTTTTAAGAAATGTGGTACGTATACACCTGAAAAATTCGCGTTTTCGTTCGGCCAAAAGCTACAAGTCAAACAACCGTGAGTTAGTGCCACGTTCGCAATTGGAACTTTGCGTTTTTGTACAAACTAAAAAAAAAGTGTTGTACTTCTACAAAATGGTTTTTTTGGAGACCAGTTTCCAAAAAAAAAGTTTGTAGCACTACAAAAATGATTTATAAAATTTACAAAAAAACTTGTACATTTACGAATTTCTTCCTATATTTACAAACATTTTTGTAGATCTAAAAACAAATTTTGTATATTTAAAGCTAATATCTGGTTCATTTTTCAACAACTGTTGGTACGAAATGTTTTGTAAAATTTGATAGGTATCCTAGGTTTATTTCGTTTCAAATCGAAACATCTGCTCATTAACATTTATTTTACTAGTTCCTAATGGTGTTCACTATATTTGTAACCACTTTAAAAGGTTTCTGATAACATAGTTTTATTACCTGACTGATAATGTTCTGATATATTAGGTTACAAGACTTTCCTTGTAAATGTATATTTATTACTGTGTAGAGGTGATGGAAAATCGCAAGAACATTTCGTGCCACCGTATATGTTGCAAAAACCATGTAGCAGCCTGCCGCTTGTATGATTACAGGATGTTTATGTAGTTTGTTTAAAACGAATATTCAATAGCGGTGCCTCCAGAGTTATCACGAAAGAAGTACGTCAGATATGAACATGTTATATTGAAGCCTAGTATAGGTAGTTCACTTAAAAGTAAGCACTACCCAACAGCTATAATAATATAAATAATAGATTTTTGGGGTTATAGAAGTAAAGTTTTGAGAGTTATGAATTGTTTACACTAGTTTCTACTACACAAAGTTTTCGTATTAACAACAGTTAAGATGGAGGCATAATGGATCGCAGAAAATTGTAAGAAGTGCTCAGATTTTCCTAAACAGCTTATAAGCGGTCAGTGGTTCTCTACATATTCGACAGTTCTTGTTTGTCTGTTTATTGCATCCGTATATTTTTTTCGTACATATTGGTACAAAGAT
The DNA here is from genome assembly GCA_003012365.1 of Medauroidea extradentata. Classification (NCBI taxonomy): domain Eukaryota; kingdom Metazoa; phylum Arthropoda; class Insecta; order Phasmatodea; family Phasmatidae; genus Medauroidea; species Medauroidea extradentata. Next base: position 2,933 of record PNEQ01088410.1, on the reverse strand, counting down.
ATTGGACCAGTCACATCAACTATATAATGTAAAGATATACATGTATGTACAATTATAATATTTAACTATCTTCAATCCTTGGTTAAATAAATGTTCAGTCACCATTGGCGGGGGCAGAACCAATAATAAAGAAGCAACTAAATGGAGTCCGAATGATGTGGTATGACTATGTCAATGAGCAGCCAATGAGCACCTGTTTTTTTCTTGAGTTCACAGATATTCGTTAAGGCTAGCCTATAGGCCAGTGAACTCGTGATTTTTTGCGGTATCTCCTAACGGCGTGTAATAACCTACAAAAATTCAATCTTACGGTGTTCCGAAATTTAAGTAACCTTTTCAGGTGGAAGGCGATGAGTAACCCCGGGGTGATTTCGAAAATACACGTTTGTGGACGCCTTGTACTTACTCCCCCGACATTCCACTCCCACTTTTTTTTCCTAACAACCCACCCACCTGCAACTCACAAGACCCACGGTCGACGGCTCGTGGAAAATGCTCGAGCGACGGCAAGCAAGGTCGGCCCGGTGGTGACCTTGAACTGGAAAGGGCCCCGGTGGTGAAGAAGGGCGCTCGTCACAGAATAGCAACCGACTCAGAAGTTCAACTGCGTGCGTGGGGAAATTAAGGATGTTCACGTGACAAAAATTCATAATTTTATATTTGCTTGGCATAGTGTTAGTTTTACAGACGTTACGTGTAACTACATTTTCCACTAGTAAACATTTTTTAGCTCACATGTTTCCCATAGCGGCATGCTAAAGTCAGAATTTGTAAGCTACAGGAACATAGGTTAACCAAAAACCAAGTTACTTACTCAAATGAAATAATTTACACTGAAATTAGATAATGTGGGCTATATGCTAAAATATTTTAAAACACACAATGTAATTCCTTTGTACTTTTTTAAAAAATCCGTAAATTACGAAAAATTACCACATTTATGGCCATTTTTAAAAAAAAGACAAAATGATCATGTTGTATGTTTTTAATTATTTTGCATAATGCCCATAATATCAAATTTCAGTGTAAATTATTTAATTCGAGTAAGTAACTCGGTTTTTGTTAAATCTGTGTTCCCGTAACTTGCAAATTCTGACTTTGGCATGCCGCTATGGGGAAACTATGAGAGCTAAAAAATGTTTACAAGTGGAAAATGTAGTTACAAGTAATGTCTATAAAACTATCACTATGCCAGGCAAATATAAAATTTTGAATTTTTTCCACGTGAACAAACTTAAGCCGAACAAGCCAGCAATATGCCGGAGAGTCTGGTGTACCAGAAACTGTTTAGACAATCGCTCCAGCATGAGGCCCGGCCAATAAGACAGCCTGCCAGAACACGCAGTGGCCAATCAAAACGGAGTTAATGAAAGTACGTTACAACTTTACTAGATGATTTCTTGAAAAAATGTGGTAAAATTAAGTAATCAAATTTTTGACTAGCGGAAATCTTAAGGGAGGAATTCGCCTTTGAAAATTGACTTTGAAAACCAATATTTGTTAACGAATTCTGAAAACCCCGGAAAATCGAAATCAGCAAGATGGCCGGAGCCGGGGTTCAAAGAAGTGTACTCCTGAATGCGAGGCGAGTGTTTCTCTACTGATTCATAGTGTTTGGTTATATATATATATATATTTATTTATTTATTTATTTATACATATTTATACACTCACATACATCTTTGTGTGCTGTAACTTTTAATTTAAGTTTTAGCATAAAAAATATCCGCAATTAATAACTTGATAAATAATCAATTTTAATATTGATTTCCCAATCAAAGGGTCCGTGTGGTTTTGTAGGCAGAAATGTTTCTCGTATTTAGATGCCAGTACAAAAATATCCAGCCGTCCATTAGTCACGTGTTTCCTACCGAATCTCTGCGGCTCACTCCGTGCGCAAAGCCACGCAGAGACCATCATCCGTTGTGCTGTAGCCCGCGATAAGCACGCGGTGGTTTCTCTTCTGTATATATTATTAGCGTGTTTGGCGGCTTAGACGAGCGTGAGCCCTATCTACGTTAACGGAGGAGTATAGTGTTGTTCACAATAAACTGAGCACTCAGCAGAACTTATAATAAATAAGGCCTGTGTTTTGTTGGGCCCGTATAGATGTTGAGTTTTGAGACAGTAGAAATGTTTACGCAGATTTTATATACACGGAAGTTTCCATATTAAAAATTATAAAGATGGCTACAAAACAGGTGAAAGAAAACTTTAAAGCAGTGCTCGCTTTATTGTGAACGGCCCGTAGGTTATCTATCACGTGCGTAGCTAGAACAACGCTGGTATTTTGATGTCTTCACGCCCCTTGCGCCGCGACTATGCTGCGAGTTAGCGGGTCGTTCGCGATTGCCTGCGCCGGGCGCCGACAAGGCCTCTCTCGCTCCGAACAGTGGGGCAGGGTATATCATCACAACCGTTTACACCAAGTTCTTAGTAGAACGTGTTGGTCCCCTCCCTCTCTTCATTCTGACCTTCAATTGTGGGTACGCCCCATGCTGCAGGCACGCTAAGGCTGGGATTACGTTTACCTAACTTTAACTCATCGCGTTCACGTGTACGTATGACGTGATCGATTGATGTTACATGGAGCCGCGGTTGCTGCAGTGGCTAGATAACTCGCCTCCCATCATGGATATTCGGGATTTTCACATGTCGAGATCCGGGGAACGATCACGCTGGTCGGCAGGTTTTCTCGGGGATCTCCCGTTTCCCCGTCCCTTAAGGGCGTTCGAGTGGGGAAAAATTCATAATTTTATATTTGTATAAAATAGTGTTAGTTTTGTAGACATTACTTAAGAGTACATTAACATCTAACGGAAAAAAATTAGCTCATCTAGTTTTCCCGTAATGTCACTTCAAAGTCAAAATTTGCATATTTTTACTTCATACAAAACTTGAAAACCAGTAAATATAATGAAATGGAAAAAATC